>JXSR01S024446.1:103713-115478 GCA_000969725.1 Ophiothrix spiculata
ATTGCTATTTATTGTACCGACTTAGACTCCCTAAGGAAAATACTTCATCTAATATTTTTTAAATCCTTTTTACTTTTACAACACACACATACAAACCATTCTATTGTTCAAGGTGTTTACTTTCATCATGTTTTGCTGTTTGTTGAACACCATAGCAGTAAATTGTTGATAAAAATAACGTAAATAGTACACGTTTTAATTGTTCCATGCTCATATTCATTCAGCTTATTAAATGTCTACGAATTTACGGTTGTAGCAAATTGCTGATGTGTTTAATAAACTTGACAATAACTGTAAGCGATGTTTGCTTTCGACGGTTGACGTGGTTAAGTGGGCGGAATTAAACTGTCAACTTGCATCAGTGCTTCTGTTATTTCATTTCAATACTTAGACGTTTACTGTAACAACGTTGAACATCTTTTCTGTTTCATTACGTCTTTGTTGCACATGATGTTAAATGAGGTTGTGTAGAAGTAACATTTTTATTGCACTGAAAAACAAACAAACTCCAAAATAAGTATTTTTGTTACTATTTTCAACTTAAATGGCTTTATTTTATTTTATACCATTTTGGTATAAAGTTAGAAAAATTATTTAAAATTTTAAAGTTATGGGTAGGTTTACACTGTGACTACCAAGTGGTAACGACAAGCAACGGGTTGCTGTTTTCACTCGTCCGCCCGTCATCGTTAGTTAACGACAGTTAACGCTTACTTAGATTGTCGTTTGGCTATCAGTCGCTTTCTGTTGCAAGTTTTTAAAATTCTGTAATGACACAAAATTAGTTTTGATATCATAGTATAGGTTTCGTTGGTCACTGCAACCCTCAGTTCTTTGATGTTTTCATGCGGTTTGCAGCTGTGTGTAGTTGTTTAGAGGTCATCACAATTTGGTTGGTAGTCGTTGTCAAGTGGCCTACACCACCCGCACTAATACGGGCTTTGATGCCGGTCATCAAGTCACGTTATTGTTGCAGAAGCCATCTGACCACGTCGCTAGTGTTAATGAAGGTCGTTACCATCCGTCAGCAAATTTTGATTTTTTATCTTTAGTCATCGCTTGCCGTCAACATTTTTGTGATTTTCGAGTCCGTCACCCTTCGTCGATGCCAAGTCGGTACATATATTTTGTAGTGAAAGATCAGTACAAGTTATCAATTTTGGTGGGTTTTTTTTTCATTATATCATTTCACATTTACCATATATGGGCATTATGCCCTCTTATGCCCAAATATGGTCATACAATATCCATGTTTGGGGATAAAAGTAACATTTTCGGGATTTTAACCCACTTAGCAAGATTTTTTCAACACTTTTTTGTGCCAGAATGATGCACAAGTTGAAAGTCTGTTAGAATCTATCAAGAACTCATTTTTTGAAATGGTCTCTAAGCCGTTTTGCAATTCAGCTCTTCAAATACTGTATAGTATTTCAATTGTTGGGTTATTTTTTGCTTTGTTATGCATGCCTCCTGACTTATCACTTGACTTGCAGCTAAACATTCGTTACTTAAAAATCAGTTTAGGTCATTACAGACTATGTAAAACCCCAATATTCATAATGAAGTCATTTAGTTCTGACCGTCATCAATCAATTAGTGTTGCCAGAAATAAAACACAATATACGTATATATACCATATCCCAAATTAACGTAGCGACAAAATCGGGCTATTTGACGCTATAAAGCATATTGACTTTACAAATAACAAAATTAAGCGTTCAATAATTTATTTCTGGATGCTTATTCTGGATGTTGAACTGGGAAACAGTTGTTTTAACCATGTTAATTAGCTTTAGTCAATGCCTACACAATGTTCGATGGTGTGTTGAAGTCAAGGTGACATATTTTATTGTATTGTATAAAAGTACCTGAAGTTGAATGTAAGTTGATTTTTAAATATAGCTGTTAATGGAACTCATTATCCCCGCAAAGCAAATGGGTAATCATTTGTATATGAATGAAAAATAAGGTTTACGTTAGCGTCAAAGTTAACGGGCGTGTTTCGCAATTTCTCTACTGTGTCCGTTAAAAGCTTTAAAAATCGAGCGAATAAGCCTCCAAACACTACTTTGTTATGTGTGATACAGTATTTAGTCGTTATAGTTATTCCCTGTTCTGTGCTCTCATTCTTTGAACTTCTAGATTTGTTGCAATTTGCATTTGTAAATCCTTAAAGAGCAAACTGTTAAATATGCCGTGAGCTGTATGTTATTAAAGTAATTAACAGAAGGTTGTAGTTTTCAAAGTCCTCTACAAAAACACTTGACAGGTTGTTTCATCCACTTGACATTAACTAAAAGCAATATTTATTTCCAACGGTTAAATGGACATATTCAAAATGTTGCAGTTGCATGAGTAATCCGTCGAATAATTTTAAACTTTCAGTGTTTGCTGTAATAAATACATAGAACATGTCCTGAATACCCATGGTACTTTAACGGCGAAATATCTGTAAAACAATCACTGTTGTAACTTGTCACAAATTTGCATTTTATGAAAATTATGACCCCAAAGATAGGAGTTAATTTTTTTTGGGACATCCTGTATTTCATAAACGTTATTAATTGCGTGACAGGAACTACCTCATAACCACTTTGAAATGCTAACGATGGATGCCTTTGAGATAAATCGCTTGGACACGTACCTGAAGTCATCTCAACATGTCAGTGACGTTTCGGCAACTGATGTCACAACTGCTTATTTTGTTAATTCACCATTTCAACACTATCAAACTGACCGCGTGGAAGTGTCTGAGAAGTGTCATGTTGACATTTAACTTGACCGATCTATTTTTGTTTTTATAGTATACTTAAAAAGGTAAATTTGCATCATGATAAAATTCTTGTAATAACGTTATTTAATGCCAAAAATTGGGTACGGATATCATAATAGATTTTGAATGTATTATCAAAACAAAACTATCGTTGGATTAAGTACGTCGGGGGTTAGATACAAAAAGGAGAGAAATATTTTGATTTGCAAAAATTGAACAATTCAACCCCTCGTGTAATTGTGATGATTAGGAAAAGGCACTTTAAAGAATACTTCATATAAATCACTTTAAACAGAATAAATATATAGAATCCTGCAGAATAGGAAGTACTTACACTTTCGTCTTACCGAACAAGATTCCGTAACATGTTTTACATAACAGGAGATTACAGGTGCTAAACTTGATACCAGAGTATAACGTAAAGTTATCCGCTATCAATACGTAACAAAATCATTACAATGTGTTACATAATTATGCCGTCATAAAATCTGACCGAACTGAAAAATTGTATTAAAGTGATGGAGACAAAAAAATTTACAGTTGTTTTTTTTTTTGTTTTTTTTAAATTTCGTAAGAAAATAAATAGATGCACCTTATCAAACTATAAAACGCATTATGAAAATTCTTAACTAGTATCAATTAAGAAATAACATGAAAAACAACCTGTGTATTATTTGAAAGTATTGAAAACAACTTCCGAAATAGCACTTCTTTACATAATGAAACCTAAGCTTATAACCACTAAAGTATAAACGATTGATGCTTTGGAGATAAATCGTTTAGTCAGTTACATGCATGAAGGCAACTCGACATGTTAGTGACATTTCGTCAACTAATGCCACATGACACCATGATATGTCCAATCTGTTTACTTTGGTAATTCACCTGCAGTGTTTTAAAACTATCAAGCTGCATTAATTTTGGCCGGCTATGTCAGAATTATACGTAGTAAACACCTCACAAAAGATAAGTGGACAGTCAGTCTGATCCCCATAAATCAAAGAATTAGCCCTCAAATTCCAACAATATATAAAAAAAAATTGCAATCTCAGCTAAATTTCGACTCAAAATTTGACATCAAAGCCGTTACCATTCTTTTACACCAACCGTTTGAAATTTTGATCTCAGTTTTCATTTTTCACATAGGGTAATACACACAATACACAATTAATGGTTCAGCTCTACTCACACTTAATGCACTGCCTACAAAAAGAAAAAAAAAATCAAACCAATTTCACCAGGATAAATAAACAGGTGTCTAATTTGGTAAAACAGTTAAGATTGACACGCATTAGACAACAACAGCTCTGTACTCTATGCAATATGAATTCGATATCACTAGAAGCATTGCAGAGATGCCTATAACACTGCGAGTATAATCAAAATGTGAGAAATGAAAATTCAATGTACAACTTTATGCATTTATAAAGTCTTGAAATCTTGATCCGTAGTTAAACTAATCAGGAAAGTCAAACATTGCAAAACATTTTGTTTGTTAAACATTTAGAAGAAAAAATAGGAAAGAATAACTATGATTCTTGCCTTACGTGAACCTAGCTAATTTCTTTACAAATCCTAATTTAGGTCATTTGACCATGTTCACCAAAATTATGTCTTTCAAATACACATTTCTACAATATTTCAGCATGCAATTAACTGGACAAGGAGGCACTTTGAAATGTTTTCATCATTTTGTGTACATGTTTTATTTACAATGTCAGTTCCACAATTAATTAAAGCTGCATTAATACTGGCTCAAAACTCTCACTTCATTGCTTTCAGCATAATGCCATAACCCGTAATTGTGATAAATGTAATATCTTGCTAACTGTGTAAATCCCATTGGAATGAAGGAAAAAGAGACGAACCTACAAAATTGGTCATATCTTGTTCACTTTCAGCCGATTTCTATCATGTTTCTGCATTTGAAAGTATATTAAACTTGCTTGATAAAAAGAGCAGGAAATATAATATACTTTAGTGATTTTATCAAGGTCAAGCTCATCTGTAATCCGTGCAGAATCCTTTATGATTCACATTGTATGGGTTTTAGGTATAGATTGATTTGTTCCTGTGAATAGCTCATTATTACTTTTAAAATGAAGGAAATCTAACCTTTAAATTGTGACTTCTTTAAAAAGCGAGTATTATTTTTACCCAGAATAATTTCATTTACCCACAATTAGTTCATATTAGTTTTTTATATCAGTTTAGAGTGTGAATTGCGTTTGTTTAATCAATTATGGAAATTGCGTTTGTTTTTGCGTTGACTATATATAAACCAAAGATATTTATTGATAATTCGTACGTAAGAAAAAGTAAGAAAACAGAATCACTTTCAAGAAACTAAAACCTAAAAAAATCCCAAAATAGCATGTCAAACAAAAAACACTACAACAAAAAATACGAACATTGATCTCCAAGCCTAATTTTATTTATAAATTCATATAAATTCAAAACCTTCATTTCCGACTTTCTGCTTGTAATTTGTGACAAAGAACTCGTATATTTTGTTACCCCATTTTTCAACTTAAAGAGGGCAAGCCGGCCTTACTATTGCATAAGGCAATAATGATGTATCAGTATTACTAAATTTCATGATACCCTAAGTCTGATTTGATTTGACAGCCATCAATAACAGAAAAAGCCCTCTTAGATGTTTCCTCTACTATACCTTTTGGCCAGAATCAACAAAACACAATAATCTAACTTGATGGCCAATTGAAAAGTGTTGGAAAGACGGATTCAATTTCACTGAAGGCAAACATTTGATGGGCGGGGAAGAATTATTTTGTTTACACTATGCATTTGAGAAGTAGTGCAAGAAAATAAATGCTATTTTCAGGTGGCATTAACGATCCAATCATGCTTCATAAAGGACGGATTACTGATGAGGGTATCTTTTCAATATAACCGATTTACAAACAAGATCAAATGATGTCATTTTATATCATTATTATATTATATCATCATTAGACTAATTTAGTTTTACTTGTTACAGACTCTAAACACTTTGACATTCTTTCTCATTTTGAGTAGGTCACTCGGACTGTTATGTATCTTGGAGTTTGACATAAATTGGCCCGTATTCCAGAAAGGAGTTTACCTAAACCATGGTTTTAATTCTCCTCAACAGCACGGCTCATTGAACTGTTCCATTTGAAAGCTGCAATGTTGCGTATCAGTCCTGGACAGTTGATGTTCAGTTAAACCGTGGTTTAGCTAAACACCTTTCTGGAATACGGGCCATTGAGTCTACGTTTTATAAATTTTATTATTGTCCATTCCTAACGATATTACCTGAATGCTTAATTTTGTAAGGTTAACGTGTCATCGGTATAATTTTTCTTTTCTATTAAATACAAGTGGATAGACTTGCTGTTTTCGGGTCTGTTTTTTTTTTTCTCAGTTCTTAATTATAAGAGACTGTCCAAAGTACTAGTATATCGCTCTAACGTTAATCAACTTACATGCTGTGATTGCTGTGACACGAAATTCTTCACAAACATCTAACAGATTTGTTTTTAATACATTTGTGATGGGGATTTTGTCAAATTTCTGTCAAGCGTATTTAAAACAGATGACCCAGTTAAAACTATTTTATTGGATATAGATATGAAAAAATAGATGTCAAATCTGTATCAAGTTACGGCAATGGGAATGGAGCGAAGAATTTATAGGACTACTATTATTCTTATAATCGTGCTATTGGACATGATTTAAATGAATAAAGAAATGTACAACAAGTTTATGATGCTGACACAGGAAGGTGTCACATACCGAGTGAGTCAAAAAAACCTGCAATAGTTAAATGAAACCCATATTTTTAGAACAAGAGATATCATGAACATGAAATGTATATATCTAAATAGATCATAGATTTACCTTTAAAATGGTGAAAGAATGGGGAAAACTGATAAAGGCGTCGAAGAGATACACTTATTTGAATAGGAAGGCATAAAAACAGTTCTGTCCAAATGTCGTGCATATGTTTTATTAATTGAGGACACAATTATAATATTATCTTTTCTCTTTTGTGTTTGGGTGTCTTTAAAAGGGCCGTTTGAGCTTGGTGGCCCTGAATATTAAATTTTCGGTTGAACGTGGACAGGGACATATGTGGCAGGGGATTTCGTCACTGCCCTACTTCTGGATCTCTTGCCAATGTCTGACGAGCGCGGTCGACGTTTCTCCTGCTTTTTGCCGTTCGCGGTCTTCCCGGTCTCTCTTTCTTAGGACTGTTCCTTTTCTTTTGAATTTGGCCTAAATTCTATAGATGGCGGATGCATATCACGCGATGGAGGGAATGCATCCTGTTTGAATCTCCGTTTCACTTCTGCATGAGATTTGGTGGTAAAATAAACCTCAGCAATAAGAGCACGTTGCTCGTTTGTAAACTGATCTTGAGGCATTTTGAACAGTGACTGATTAATAAGCTCTCCTTTTTAAGACAGTATCCTCAAACATGGCATTTTGCACTTGAATAAATGCCTAAGTTATCTTTTATATGTAAATAATTAATAGATTAAAAAGAGATTTTCACTAGAGCAATGTAATCGGTTTGTTTTATTATTCAAGAGGTGTTGGCAAGGAATTCAATTCAACATTGGTACTTACTCGTATGACGAGGTATGCTCATTTGGACAGAACTATTTTCATAACACATTATTCAAATAAGGATATCTTCGCAATGCCTTTATCAATTTTTACAATTCTTTCACCGTTTGAAAGCTTAATTCATGACCTATTAAGAAAATTAATATTATTTGTTCGAAATTACTTTTGTTTTTACAATATGGCTTTCATGTAATTATTGCAGTTTTTTTGACTCGCGCGGTATACTGACAAATATATGTAAATTTCTAGTAGTTTTATTTCTTCATGATTTTAAGTCATAAAATGTGATGAAGAACTGATCGATGACACGTTTTTGATTTAAAAAAAGACTTAAAAACTGGTGTAATATTTCAGATTTGTTTCTGAAAGATGACTGTACAGGAAAGTCAGAATAAATAAAACCAATCATTCAAATACAGCGTCTTAAAAATGTATATAAAATCACTTATATCTGCAATGTAAACTACAGTTGTCGCATCTGTGACAATAGAAAAAGTGTACGTAGTGAAAATCTAGGGGCAGTACTTAACGAGAAATTTGCCCCTTTGGGATTATTATAGCATTAAGATGATTTTGCATAAATACCGTCTGAGATAGCGCGGTGGAGAAAGCAGTGAATTACCATAATGATACATGTTTGGTCTCTTGCACCGACCGTCAACTTGTCATGTCTTCCCGGGGTGGGGATGATAACACACCCCTGTTGAAATTGGGACCCTCAACGTTATATTGTTTGGTACTATAGTATAGCGTAGGGTCTCTTCTTTCCATTGATATCAAGATCATGAAAATTGGTCAACGTGTTACGTAATTATGACGTCATAAAGTATTTCCGGACCGAAAAAATCGACTTGGGGCAAAAATTGTCACTTTTTCAAAACATCGTTTTTGGTAATGAATAAAGGAATTGACAATTCTAACAGGTTTTGTAAGTTTCAAGTCCATATCATGCATATATTTTTCAAAATGATAACATAACCTTAGATGGTACCCCCGATTGTTTTCATCAAAATGACCGCAAAGGATGTAAAAACAATTATGCTCAATGCTCAGGGTTACTTTATTTTGCGTTTGAGTGCAATCGGCGATCATCCGTTTAGTTGGGGGTGGTAACCACCCACCCCAACACCTTAGGAAGACAAGGGTTAACTATATTTTGAGTAACATGACTTCCTAATTGGGTGGTTACCAACCACTGTGATTTTGAAATTGATACGCCTAAAGTTCATTTGTTAGTTACAACAACAATAAATGATCTCTTCTTTCGATCGATATCTACATCATGACAATCGGTCAAGGCGTTATACGTAATTCGTTTTCATGTCGGATTTTCATCGGTTTTTTTGTCTAGTAAATAAAGGAAACGATAATTCTTAGATGTCAGTAAGTTTCAGGTCCATATACCATGAAGAATTCTAAAAAATGATGATTAATAATTTTTTGAGATGGCAACCACTTCCCTACCCTTGTACTTTAACAGTGGCAGTGTCAATCTGTTCTGCATTAAATTCAAAGGGATCTAATGGAGTAATTCAGTTCAAGCAGTTGTTTTCATTTCAAGAGAACAGATGTGTACAGGTTTTATAATGCAAGAATAATTTCACCATGACTTAATAAATCCTAAAACAGATAGGTTTTTTCTAATAAAAAACGCAAGATTTTGTACGATTTTTTTGAGAGAATTATGCTACAGGTAGTAAAAAGAATCATCACATTTTATTGTATATAATCTCATCTTCAAACACTATTTTGTAAAATTTTGACCTTCGGTTCTAGAGTTATGACAAATTCTGAAGGCCTAAATCAATGAGGTGGTCCGATTTCATGATCTCAATACAATAATCAGTAAAAGCATTCAAATTGGCTTCATCTCCAGATGAAAATATATCCCTCAGTTGCATTTGAATACGCCAGTACAAGAAAACCCCAACTCCAAAAGCTCTCTTCTGTAAAATAAAATGCATACATATCTCTGAAAAAGCATTTCCATGTCTATATCCCAATCATAGTGTCACATTAACCTTGTAGTTGACTTTTTTTTGACATTGTTAGATACTTTTTATAGTATATAGTTGCAGAGAGGAGCTCATGGAGTTGGGGTTTCTTGTACTGGCTGTTTATATATATACTGTAACAACTTATCTAACAATGTCTAAAAAAGTCAACTACAAGGTCAAATGTGACACTATGATTGGGATATAAGCATGGAAATGCTTTTTAGTGATGTGAACACATTTTTAGAGATTTGCATGCATTTATATTTTGTAAGTATAATTTACAGAGGGAACTATTGGAGTTGGGGTTTTCTTGCATTGACGTGTTCATTTGTAGTCAGTGTTACAGACAACAAACTGTAACTATAGTGGAACTATGGTGAAACAAATAAACAACACACTATCATGCTATAAATGGAATACAAATAATAATTGTTCTTTATCTTTTTATAAATCTAAATCCATATTTGACCCAAGGTATTATGGTATCAATATTATTTCATGTTGTGTTTTGTTGAATTACCGAGAATCAATAAATATATAATAGTAATAGTAATAATAGGTTTAAGATATTTAACTTTGTTCGAAATACACATGTAATATGTGTAATTATTACATCTGTAACCTGGTACATAAATTGCATATATACCATAACCAACAATTTGGTTATTTTGTTATTTTTATAATAACAAAAAAATAATATATTTATGTTATTATGAAATAACATAAATATTTATGTTATTTAATAATAAACATCAATTTATGTTATTATTAAATAACATAAATAATTATTTTATTTGGCGTACATAATAAGAATCTCTAGTTTATACATTAAATCCTTACTACGTAAAAATTTAACGTCCATGATCAAGGAAAAAATGGCATCAACAGACTTCGAAAAAGTTGACACCTTTTTTGCCGAAACCACATAATTTCATTATGTTCGGACAATTCGATTGTTTTCCAATTTTGACAGATTGTAGGCTTGATACTTCTTAATGAATTACAGATAATATTGTGCATGTGGTGCTGGTTTTGAATGATAATGTAAGAAACTCGCACTGTTGTTCCTGCCAAAGACATTCAGATATGACGTCGAGATCTCTCGGTTGAAGCTCTATATTGCTCGTGCATAATATCTAGTACATCCGTCTTTTATGACCATTAATTCGTCTAATTTACTTGGATATTGAGCATTTCATAGAAATCAACAATTGCAATTCTATGTAAACAAAAGAAAAATATGGCAAAATAATGTTTATGTTTTAGATTTCAATGCACGTTCTCAAGCATGCTTATTTAGCTCAGTGGTTATTTCCTCCCGTTGAAATGCATGGCTAACTCGCATCATTGAATCTAAATCTGAGCAAATGGATAGTATCTACCGTTTGCTTGATGTTTTACGTATAAACTTAGGACCAGTGAAGCCCTGTGGTTATTTCTTTTTGAAAATAACGACAAAACCTCAATCTTCTTGGGTACCCCAGAAATAATCGCATCGGATAAATTTACAGTTTCTCAAATGCCAATGGTCAGTTTCTTTTGCTTATTTATACACAGAAAAAAATAATTGATTGAAAGTATTGCAAAGTACTGTTCCAGAAGTGTTGGGTGATTAAGACTCCTCCCGACGTGCAGCCGACGGGGAAGTCACTCCTTCCACTTTTAAAACTGTTACCCCTGAACCCAATTTTAGTGGGACCCAATGTAGGTATACAATAAACTATTTTTGAACAGATGATTAAAAAATGCTCAACACTGCTTCATCTACAATTCATGACGTAATTGGAGTGTTTTTTTCCTAACATGAAAACAGCAACAACAAATAATAATATTTTACAAATGAATGCAGGCGTTGAAATTGTTTGACGGGATAAAAACTGACAGACCGAAAGATTATGACAAAATCTATATACATCGTGCATGTTAAAGAACAGACATAGTGATATTTTATCAAATTTTAAAGGGTTGACAGTAGTGAAACTAACAAGCATGTTTTTGTCGCCCGTTATTTAATATTGTAGATATATAAATTTATATATAGTAAACTGTTTGATATTTTTGGTTATAAACATCATTATTCAAAGCCCATTTATCAGTTTTATTGAATATTAACGGATTTTTAATACTCTACTCCTAAATGCTAAATATTTATTTTGTACCAGGTTACAGATGTAATAATTACACATATTACATGTGTATTTCGAGCAAAGATAAATAACTTAAACCTATTATTACTATTACTATTATATATTTATTGATTCTCGGTAATTCAACAAAACACAACATGAAATAATATTGATACCATAATACCTTGGGTCAAATATGGATTTAGATTTATAAAAAGATAAAGAACAATTATTATTTGTTTTCCATTTATA
>JXSR01S024446.1:155766-166915 GCA_000969725.1 Ophiothrix spiculata
CGCTAGTCCGAAGGTTCGCTAGTCCGAGGGTTCCCTAGTCCAAAAATGAAATAAGGTTCGCTAGAATTGAAACAGGGAGACGAAGAAAAATTGTTGCTGAGAATCGGGTGTGTGATTTGTGTGGTGATGGAAGTATTGAGGACGAGTATCATTTTGTTCTCATTTGTGGGTGTGTTTTTTGATAACTGTCGTATTCAGTATATTCCATCATACTACAGATCATACCCGAGTATCCATAAGTTTGTTGCACTCATGTCTTCTACAAAGCCATCTGATATTTCTTCTTTTGCAAAATATGTTTATAATGCACTTCAGATTCGTGAAAACATCGAATTCACTATTTAAGTTCTCTATATGTATATTTGCTTCATTTACAAAGCCATCTGATATTTCTTCTTTTGCAAAATATGTTTATAATGCACTTCAGATTCGTGAAAACATCGAATTTACTACTTAAGTTCTCTATATGTATATTTGCTTCATTTAAAATGTCATGTGATTAATAATAATCTTTGTTACATTTAATGCAAAGGGCCTAGGGCCTACATGCAAGTAAATAAATGCACGCAGGCACCAAAGTGCTGTGCCGGGTTGAAAATTGAAATCGAACCCTTTTTAATTTCGGACTAGCGACCTTATTTCATTTTCGGACTAGCGAACTTTTTTCATTTTTGGACTAGCGAACCTTCGGACTAGCAAACCTTCGGACTTGCGAACCTTCGGACTTGCGAACCTTCGGACTAGCGGGCTGTAATCCTTCAAACATTCAACTTAAACATGATGACAAATAAAGGCGTTTGACATGAGCAATAACGGGCTGCCTAAAGAAAGGCGCATGTGCGAAAAACAAATTGTAACCATCATAAATATGCAAAAACTTTAGTAACCTATCACGTCAAGAATCTTTCCGGTTTTATTCTATGTCAATATTGTCAAAGGTAGTCCTGGTTTCGTTGGATGGGGACAATTAAGGAGCAAAGCAAATGCATTTGTTTTTTCGTGAGCGGCAATTTTGTAAGCATGAACATGAATATAAATTACACGAGGTAAATGCCTCAAACCTAAGTCAATTACTATCTCTCAAAAACATGGCCATGTTCATTATGACTGCTATTGTATAATCATATAAGCTATTTGTCTGAATGGACACTATTAGGACACTCGAAGGACCCATTGTTATTCATGGTCCTAGTTAGGTTAGTTTGGTCCAGGTAGGGTGGAGGATTCTGGATTTACTACCGTGACCGTAAAGTGACCTAATATAAATTCAGTTCAACTTTTCAGGCAAATCGAAGAGTTCACCTTTAGATGACTTTTGACCTTGAATCACCTTGACTTGACCCATCCCCTGTGGAAATACTTAAGGGCCAATTACTATTCATGGTCCAAGTGAGGTCCAGGTAGGGTCAAGGGTTGACCCTAACTTTTTTGGACATTTCAAGACCTGTCCTCTAGATGACCATTAACATTAAATAACCCCTTAAATCTTGCTAGCAATACTTGGATGACTTTGTTTAAATATCCTTAATATTCTATGCATGAATCTCAAAATTACCTTTGCGTGCAATTAATCCGAACCCCATACAACTATGGGAATTTTAGGTAATGCTAATTGGTCAAAAAATAGGGACAAATATAATTTTCGGATTTACTACACGTATGACTGTACAGGTTTGACAACGAAGTTTAATGTTGAAATCTGGATCAGAAGTTCACTAATCATATTTTTCAAAGCATTCATCATTGTTTTTATCACTTTGTTGTACAATAGAAATCCATGTATAAAATTGAAAAAAGGGCCGCTATTCCGAAAAAATGGGATTGCTAATCAACAAAACCAAATATTTTGTCGGACTAGTGGACCCTATTTTATTTTCGGACTGGCGAACCGTATTTTATTTTCGCAATAGCGAACCTTATTTTATTTTCGGACTAGCGAACCTTATTTCATTTCCGGACCAGCTAACCTAATTTTATTTTCGGACTAGCGAACCTTATTTGATTTTCGGTCTGTAAGATCAACATATATAGCAGTTCTTGTGATTAGAAGGAAATTATGATCAATTTTAACACAATACATCAATGCATAGTAAGTAGATCAACACTATGATTTACCTTTCAAAGGGACATCTGATTTTTAGACTATTTAACCTTAAGTTGACCTTTGACCTTGAATGAACTTAATCGAAGCAGACCAATTGAATACGCCAGAATAAGAACATCTCAACTCCAATAGCTCCTTCTGTTAAGTTCTGTAAAATATAAATGCATAAAAATCTCTGAAAATGCTTTCAAAGCACTTAAAAGGATTTCCATGTCTTTATCCCAATCAAAGTGTCACATTTGATCTTGTAGTTTAGATAATTTTTCTAGCATATGTTTGCAGAGGGGAGCTCATGGAGTTGGGGTTGTCTTGTAATGGCTGTTTAAATATAGCAACTATGTACTATAACAATTATCTAACAATGTCTAAAAAAGTCAACTACAAGGTCAAATGTGACACTATGATGAGGATATTGACATAGAAATGCTATTTTAGTGATGTGAAAGCATTTTCAGAGATTTGTATGCATTTACATTTTATAAGTACAATTAATAGAAGGGAGCTTTTGGAGTTGGGGTGTTCTTATTCTGGCGTATTCAATTGCTTTTCAATCCAAGTAGAATCAAAAGGTTCCGCAGTTTCTAGTTATGGTCCTGATAATTAAATGACCTGGGATGTCCTCATGTCAATTTCATGGACCATTTCCATATATTGATCCCTAGATGACATGTGACCTTGATCAGATCCCCGCCATAAAACACCAGCAAACCTTCGGACTGGCGAACCTTCGGACTTGCGGGCTGTAATCCTTCAAACATTCAACTTAAACATGATGAACAATAAAGACGTTTGACATGAGCAATAACGGTCTGCCAAAAGAAAGGCGCATGTACAAAAAACAAATGGTAACCATCATAAATATGCAAACAAATTAGTAACCTATCACGTCGTGAGTAGTTATCTTTCCGGTTTTATTCTATGTCAATATTGTCAAAGTTAGTCCTGGTTCGACGAATGAGGAAAATTAAGGAGCAAAGCAAATGCATTTTTTTTCGTGAGCGGTCATTTTGACGTGGTAAATGCCTAAAACTTAAGTCAATTGCTATCTCTCAAAAACATGGCCATGTTCATTATGACTGCTATTGTATAATCATATAAGCTATTTGTCTGAATGGACACATGATTAGGACACTCGAAGACCCATTGCTATTCATGATCCAGGTTTAGTCCAGATCGGGTCAAAGATTATGAAGTTAATAAACACATACACAAACATACATAAGGCCTACATACAAACATACAGGGCGTCTCAATAAAAGTGTAACACTTGGAAATTGCTTGTTTTAGGCATGAAATCGTGTCGTAATTTTTACAAATTTGATGTGAAATTCAAGATAAAGGACCTATCTTTCCAGTACAATTTACCCCATCACGATAGTTTTTGTCAATCTGGAAGTATACGCAATTGTTTGCAGGTAAGCGAAATCCACTCTGTGTCACTTTTCAATATAGCGATAGAAACACACGTTTCTGAATAACATTTTTAAACAATAGCATTGTGTACAATAACAACATCCGTAAAGACATTTTCCATGATAAAATCTTTAATAACTAAATTTAAAGAATCTCTTACTAATATTTCAAAGTCATAAATAAAAATATTGCACAATTTCCATTCTTTGGAGTTGATAAATTGAACGTATCAGTGCCACATCCATCTGACAAGATTGTTAAAGATCATGATGAATGCACTTTCTGCATGATAGGATAGTTACATAATTGATATCATAAGAACAATGCACTAACACCAGTGCTTATTGATGGGTGCAAATCAATTATTACATAACAGTTTTCACACATTTTACACATGTTTCATTGCTATTGTTTGAAAATGTTATTCAGAAGCGTGTTTCTATTGGTTTATTGAAAAGTGGCACAGAGTGGATTTCGCTTACCTGCAAATCTCAAGATTGACAAAAGCTATCGTGATGGGGTAAATTGTACTGTACTGGAAAGATAGGTTCTTTATCTTTTAATACGACACGATTTCATGCCTAAAACAAGCTATTTCTAAGTGCTACACCTTTATTGAGACGGCCTGTACATCTCGTGAAATATACTGTACATGTAGTACGATTACTGTTTACTCAGTGTACTTGTGGATGTTCATTTGTTTATTCCTCTATGACATTTTGCAAAGAGGTTAAACCTTGATATGTCACTCCCTTTTGGTGACCCTACCCCACCTTTAGTGTTACATATTTTTGTGTTTTATTTCATGACAGCGCATGATGTAAAAGAGCAACTGACGAAAAGTATTAATTCTATTGGTCAGTTGATTTTGCCTTTTTTATGCAATGAGAGGAAACAAAAACATAACAAACAAACAGTTCACGGACAACGGTTACTTAAAATATATAAGTATAAAATGATAAACATGAAATCATTTCATTTATGTTAACATTTAAATTTTTGATGCATTATGCACAAAGAAATGTTACTGATCAAATTGAAAAATAAAAATACAGTAGTCTCCTTCATCAAATGAGGCTACCAGATTAGAAATATATGTATATTTTAAACTGATAACCTCCTTTTTGCAAATGACATATATTTTAATATGGAAAATAAAAGATAGTGTCACGTTTTCTGTTCCGGTTTTAGTTTTTTTAATCTTCCTGGCGGGATTTAATCAACAATGATCAAAGCGTTAAAGCGCTATAAAATTACGAAATACATCGTATATCATGATTAAAGAATGAATCGAAAAGACTCGCATAATCGTGTTTGGTACTAAAACCTATTTATTTCAATGGTATTATTCGAACTAAATATCGAGCAAAAACGGCCACTTTGCCTGTATATGATATATCAAATTCATGTTTTTCATGAATTACAGCCTAATATATATAACGGGGCCCATGCATGAAACACCTGTAACTCTAGTTGGCTGCTAACTATACCTGTCAAATTTTGACAGGTATATAGGTTAGTTGCCAACTAGAGTTAGCGGTGTTTAATCAAAATGGGCCCAGGTGTTTTTGGAGTTCACTTGCCCAGGTTTGTTGACAAATGAAATTTCATGTCGACATGTCATTATTTGCTTTATGTCGACAAAAATGGCGACATAAAGAATGTCGACAAAAACCTAGTAGGTTATTTTCGAATGATTTTGTTTTTCAAATTTACTCTCACTTTGCTAATTTCTCTGGAAATGCCGGATGATTTAACAAATTTGCTGAAGTACACATGCCGCATTAATGTTCGTTAAATTGGACAAGAGAAATTAATACACTGCGCTAATTTTGTTTGCTTCTGAGTTTAATTTATGCCTTGAAAAACTTGTTTTCTTGCGATTAACTATTGAATTAATAATTTTGAGCTAATACGATATTTGATCATACAAATAAGCATATTACACGGTTGCTCATAAAGTTGGAATAAAAATATTTTTACCCCTTCTTTATGTAAAGGTAAATTTGTGATGAAAATATCTGGAAACTTACGTTGCTTTTGGTCAGATTTGATAGGTAATCTTGTTGGGTGTAAAATGGAACTCCGAATGTAATCAATTTTACCATGAACTGGTAAGGGGACAACAACAAAAATGAGTCAAAAACGTGATTTTTAGGTCAAATTTGATTTGACCCCGCATTTTCAAGGTCACTTCAAGTTTGGTGGTCATATGGAATGTTTATCTGTAGTAGAGTGATAAGCAGGTGATCGAATGTCTTGGTCACGCTTGACTGTGCCAAGGGAATGCTTGGAAGCAAAGCACAAATATGATCCTTCAACACCCCTCAATTTATAAAACTAGGGTTGTGGTGAACGTGGGGTGGTTACCCGGGGGTATATGACATCTTTAAAAGGTTTTGTAGATGTACCTGTACATAATATGGCGCTTTAATAGTTTTACATAAAGATTTAAGTCATTGCTGGTATTTTAAATATACATCTTGACCCTCTTGTCAATAGATTGAGCTCGTCTTAGTCACAAGTTATTCGATCTAAAATATTACTTTCGCCTCTTTAATAAAAATTGACATTTATGGTATTAATTGCAAAAAGATAGTCGTACAGATGCAACGTGCTTTAAGTTGTTGTGTATAATGATTTGAAAACATGTCCTGGTATCATATATATAATTCATAAACATCCACTTGATGTGCGTCAAACTCGAAACTTCGTCAAAGGTTTTACTTGAAATGGTTCAGTTTGTAGGTGACCGTGAAACTACTGTTAATGTGCTTAGATAAATCTCCAAACACAAACACTGAATATAATCTTGCCTAAGGCATACCTTAACAGGTTGATACATCGTATGATGACGCAAGTCCATGCGGATTGGTGGTGTTAATGAACGAAAAAAAAACACATGCCGATGCGTCCATGGTATTACAAATCACTAATAAATATACCATATGTGACGCGTTACAGCACAAGGTACATTAAGTCGGAAAACCACATCCCGAAATACGGATATACTCTCAAGGAGCTTACTAATTAAAAAAAATTGTGAACAGCTTCAATATTTTGGTTAAATATGAGGTGTGAACTTAGTCCTCAGATGGTCTGTACAGACATGCTTAAATGGCAGATTTACTACATAGCATTTCCCATGACTTGACACTAAGTCAAGTCATGATGCCAGGACTAGAGGTAATGAAGAACAGCCCCCCCCCAAAAAAAAAAATAAAATAAAATAAAAAAATATGAAAATTTGATGATTATTTTGACTAGATCCATTCCAGCATCAGCCTATCTCACGTTAAGGGTAAATGACCTCCATCTGCTGAGTAAAATGTGAATCCTAACTTTTGTTTAATCATGAAAAGATAAATAGTTTCCACTGCCTTTGCAGGGACTCGAACCATGGATTATAGCAGGGTAAGTCATGCATTACGAAGCGAGGGATCTACTGCTGAGCTATCCAGGCAGCTTTGAGATCATGAACTAAAATCTAAAACATAAACATTAGAATGCCGTATTTTTCTTTTGTTTTACATATAAATTGCAATTTTTGCCTCATTGGAATGCTCAATGTGTAAGTAAATGTTGCGAATGCTTATATCAGACAAAATGTAGATAATGTAGATACTGAAAACAGGCAATTCACAGCTCAAACAGGGCGAAATCAGAGTCGTAATTCACGTCCGGTTTTTCGGGCAAAACAACGCGGGTTTGTTACATTATTATTCAAAATCAACACATCATATTTATAAAATATTATTTGTAATTCAGTAAGAAGTATCAAGTCTACAATCTGTCAAAATTTGAAAACAGTCCAATTGTTCAAACATCATGAAATTATGAGGTTTCGGCGAAAAAGGCGTCAACCTTTCGAAGTAGTTTATTGACGTCATTTTGACCTTGATAATGGACGTGAAATCACTAGTAAAGTTTTATGTATAAACCAGAGACTCTATTCCATATGTACGCTAAAAATTGTAATATTCTGATATCTGTAAGTAGGTAAAAACTTGACGTTCAGCCGAGCGAGACGATTTTTAGGGACTGTAGCCTTAATCCACTCTGTTTTCCGAGTAAGCTCGAATTTACACTAGTACTTATACACTCATTTTGCCGGAACTCGTTTGACCGTTACCATAACGCATCCATGTGTTTTTGTTGTGACCTTAGCTTGCCAAATATGAGCTTATTTATAGCTGAATATAAAGCTTTTTCCTTATAAGGCGTTATTTACTACTAGCTAACTACAACATCCGCCAGAGATTGGTTTAGTCGTATGAATAAACACTGTTTTTTTTTCAATCGGGCTTTCAATCCAAAACATTTTTGCACTTAAGTTTAGAACAAAAACGCCTATACTCACGATTATGGTGTCATGTTAAATCCTGAGATCACAGGCTTTCCACTTATACTAAAAACTCAATTTTCATGGTTTTACCCTTAGGTACCTTTTGCTGTAACGCGTCACATATATATTATTAGAATAATTTTTGCAATTGGATTTACTCACACTTTGCTGATTTTTATTGACATACGGGTTGATTTAACAAATTTGCTGATGTACACCTGCAGCATCGATGTTTGTTAAAATGGGCAAGAGAAATTAATTAACTTTTTGCGATTAACTATTGAATTTTAGGACACGCTCTTGTCAGCTGTTTCAGTTAATTCGTGAGCTAATACTATATTTGATCATTAAAATAAGCATATTATCTGCACATAATATGGCGCTTTAGTAGTTTTACATAAAGATTTAAGTGATAAGCGGTGTTTTTGAATTTATATTATGACACACTTGTAAATCGATTGAGTCTGTCTTACTCTCAAGTTATTCGATGTAAAATATTGGTTTTGCCTCTTTAATAAAACTGGGTATTTACGGTTTTAATTGTAAAGAGATGCCGTGCTGAATATTATCTTGCCTCAGGCAAAACTTTACAGTCCGATACATCATAGAATGACGCAAGTCCATGCGGATTGGTGGTGTTACTGGAAGAGAAAAATAACACATGCCGGTGATACCATGATATGTTGTATTATTAATGTATAAAGCCAGCGTCTGAGTTAGAGTACCTTATAAAGGTACCATTCACTATTAGAATAATTTTTGAAATCGAATTTATTCAGACATTTTGTATTGAAATACGGGATGATTTAAATTTTCTGATGTTCATCTGCAGCATTGATCTTCGTTAAAATATACTACGTCATTTTTGTTTATTTCCAAATGCCTTGATTTTTTTCCGATTAACTATTAAATGTTAGAACACTCTTGTTACCTGTTATTGTTAAATCATGAGCAAATGCGATATTTGATCATACATACTTATACTAGTGTAGGGGCAAGATGAAATGCCGTGAGCATTTCATGAAGAAAGCAAGACACCTGTCTAGACATCTTAAGTGAGCCCTAATGAATATAAAAAGCAATGTTGCCACAATTCTAGAAGCGTAGAAGCGCGTTAAGCCTATTTTCAAAAAGGCCGCCAAATTTACCATAAAGTGATATACCAATGGGAATTGTATTAGAAATAACATTTGCTTGTCAAAGTAATGTCCAGAGTACAGGAAAATGTACCATGTTCACATATTGTCATTTTTAGGGCACTTTAAGACTTAAGTGGTAAGGAGGGGGTCCAAATGGATACAACATTTGGATTTTGCGCGTTAGCGCAAAAACGCGAAGTAATTTTTCATCGCCCTTCTTTGTATTTGTCTAACTTTACTATACGCTTCACTTGGTGTCAAAAAAATTCAAATCAACCCACCCCTTCCCATGCTAATTAGCATAAATAACCATTTTCGAGGGCGCTCTTCAAATTTGTTTTACCCATAAAATCGTAACCGAAAAACCTTTTTCAAATTTTGTTTCAGGAGTGTATTTATACCTGCATACTGCAAATATGAGATAAATTTTATTGACAAATTCCATCGGGAAATGAGTTTTCAAATTTTTGGCGGGACAATTTTGACGTGCCAAGACAAATTTTCTTTTGGCCGCCATTTTGAAACGGGGTGTCCGATTTTCAATTTCTTTTCTTTGTTTTAGTTCTTTTGAAGTACTTTACCTATGACTAGAATTTCAACGTAGAATTCTTACGCGAAAGAGTTTTTTCGGTGTTGGGTCCATATGGAACCCCCACCCTTGACCACTAACGGGCATGTGGCAGACCTTGACCACTTAAGTGTTAATACCATTAAACAAATGTACTGCCATGAAGGTGTAAGTGCAAAATGTCGTGGAAAACATCCCGAGCAATTCATGAAGAAAGTATGCCACCTTTATAGCTACATTCAGAAGATCATATAGAATAGAAAAATTAATGTTGCCAAAAAAGGTAGCCGCGTCAGGACTGTTTCCTGGACCGTTTTCAAAATGGCCCCGAAATACAAACATATCTACAATAAGCTACCTTTTGTATTTAATTTTCAATAAAACTACTCTTAACGATGTCGATTTTTAAATCCTATGATTAAGTGGGATAAAAAGCTGTCCCCGGTTGCATATTTCAGTTTCAAAATGGCCGCCAAAATAGCATGTTTTATCAAAATCAATCCAAATAGCCTGTAAAATGCCTAATATCATAAATGGATAATAGAAAGGAACATATATATAATGTAAATGCCACCGATACGTTTTACATCCAATATGATTGTATACATCATGAACATTGCTTCCTAAATTATACTTTACCTATGTTTTAAATTCAAAATGGCGTCCGAAATGATATCTAAAATGGCTACCATAATACTATTTTTCAGATTCAAAACTAGGTTAGACCTAACATTAAAATGGCATTACAAACATAAAACATGTTATACTCAATATCAAATGTCTCTGAGTGTTACAACAGAAACATTTCTCCTCAATTGATATTGTTGTTATGTTTTAAATCCGAAAGAGGGCATAAAGTGATGTATAAATGGTCGTCATGCCTACAATGGGTCAGAGTGACATGAAAAAGGCATAAAAAGCATAAAACATTTAAGACAATAGAAAATTTGGCCTTGGGGAATAACAGAAGTGCGTCATGTTGTTGCATATCTTAAATTCAAAACAACTTCCAAATTAAGGTCTAAAATGCCTGCTAAATACCAAAATATTTGGAAAAAGTACAATTGCCACCACTTTTGGCCTCATTAATCGCACCATTCGTAACGTTAAACCTGTGAATGACTATAATTGTCCACAAAGGTCTCTTTGTATTCCCTGAAACCATATTCCTTTATTTGAACGATATAAAGTTGATTATGCTGGCGCTCCAATCCATCTTAAAAAATGTAATATATATTTTTAAAGAATATGTAATATATATTTTAAACCTCATTTTACCAATTCTATCGGTTTTACTCGGTGGAGGTAGTATAATGATCTTATTGTAACCTTCAATTTTACTTTCTATTGATTGTTTTTTACCTAAGCCATTTCTGGGATTTTTTTTCGATTTTTTAATAATAAAAAATATGCTTTTTGGCGGCGATTTTGAAATTGATATGTGCATACGGTGACATCTTTATATCCTTGTTTTTTCAGGTTCAATATAGACGTCGTGACGTTTCGTCTAGTGCCTTTTCATAGAAACCTATATGTGACCCGTCATATCGAAAGGTACCTTAAGGTCGGCAAAATCAAAA
>JXSR01S024446.1:200365-215245 GCA_000969725.1 Ophiothrix spiculata
AGGAATGCTTTAACTACTCACATTCGGAATTATATATATGAATGTCATTAGACTGTGCTCTCAAATTATTAAGAATGCTTACTGTAAAACCAATATACTGTATATCTGAATGACACGTGTTGCATTAAACAAATGAACTATTAGTAATATATGGAAATTGAAAGATATAGAAATTTTGAAAGTAAAGTAGAATGGTGAGTTTTTGAAATCAAGACCTCTGAATCATACCGTAGATATGATGCGGTCAAGTGTTATGCTTACTGATCCATATCAAAGGCGTACGTTAAAAACATTATTAGAAAATTAAATAACAAAATATCAACTGTATATTATTTAAAGGAGCCCTGTCCGATTGGGTCAGCATTTTTCAAAAATTCTGAGATTTTGGTACCAAAATATTCCTCATATTTTTCTCATTACCCATGTGAAATTTTATGGCTGAAACATGTTGCGTTTCGGAGTGAAAAATGTGTTAAATTATTAATGTTATGGTAACCATAATATTATTTACAAAATAAAGTATAGGCAAATGGAAAATACAAAATTGCTCATAAAATGAAAACGGTTGTTCCGATTTAAGTGAAATTTGAAATTGAAGCATCTTAAGTAGTGAGTGATCTTTCATATGAAAGTGAAAATAAAAATTTGGAAAATAGGACCATGTACCTTTAAAGAAGCTATCATATAAATGTTAAATTAAAGAAGTTCAAGCCAAACTAGATGTAACCTAAATAACAATTTGATTTCCACTACACGAATTGTAACAGCTGTTATCACTTAAGATAAGTCCGATCGATACAGATTCATTGTCATTGTATTACATTTCACTTTATAGAATTAATTTAAAAAAAATGACGATTAATCTTTGATGGAAAAGACGGAACTACTGTTTTTAATTTTGTAAAGTTACCAATGACACATGCACATGCATATGTAACTTATTGACTTAATCGCTGGAGACAAAATTCATATGCCTAATTTTACTTCAACGCTGTGTTATAAAATAACTGAACATAACGTCGCGACGCCGATTAAAAATAAATTGGCCTCTGCAGAGATAATTGTAGAGATGGTTAATTATCGGTGAAATGGTGTTCTACAACTTTGCAAAATGTACAATGAAGCATTCAAAGAAAGTTTTGTGATCGATTATCACTGGATGTGTCCATCTCTTAAAACGAGAAATAAAAGAGACCTCTTCTCGTTTTCTTAGATATCAATTAGGATGTTAAACTCGTCAAAGAAAATGCTAAACAACTTTGAAGGTTATTTCGAGTAGATTACTATTGAAAAATATAAATTACGAAGGCCCTGTTCGTCTCATTTTTTTAAAACGCGGACGAGAAACGAATGTTTACCTTTGCTTGTCTTATGTACAGACTTATTGATCCAGTGACACAGCAAACAATTAGAATCAAGAGTTAAGTTCAACAGCAGTAGTTTACGATGTATTTTGCAGTTATTCCCTGAGTGTATGATATTTGTTTAATTTGACTTCAGGACAACGACCGCTGGCATTTCTTATGTTCCATATAATTGTTTTATAACAATTCACATAAGTGATAATTCAAAACCTGACAAATGATAATTTTAAGGTAACAATTGTTTTAAAAATAAAATATTTCAATGGAGAGGATAGCCTTAATGCATGGTATTTACATGAAACCTATAATTAGTTAATGTTTTCTTTACACAATTTTTAACATGACATAAACATATCCTCAAAAGTGCGAAATAGTCTTTATTAAAATGTCTTATGTGCATACCGTACATCATGCATATAGCTCTAGGTGTCTGCTGTCACAGAATAACATGTTTTGGTTCAAGGATGTGTAATTCTGTCGAGTCTTTCGTGAGTAATCTGGACTTGACTGTTTTCTTTGACACACAAATGTCTGTCTGCCCCAAATTGTCTATTTCTCATAGCATTTTATTTCCGGAATACATCAAGGTTTTGCCTTTTTCTCAATCATTGTAGATTGTGGCTATTGATTTAATATATTCTGATGTAAAGCAAAATAAAAGTCGGTTTGTAAAGCTTTTTTAAAAACAGGAAAACAACACATCAACAATTAAACAAACAAAAACTAAGATCGATTTCCAAAAATGGCATGGAGGAAAGGGCTCTATTACACATCATGAAACGTACGAATAACCTCTAAACACAATGCTTAAGTTTTATTTAAATTATCGAGTAGATACACGTTAATACTTAACTTGTTAAATTTGGGAGTAATGACAATTTATCGCTTTGAAAGATCTGTGTTGATCCAAACATCGATATATTGTTTCATTTAATTTCGTCGAAGTATAGTAGGAAGGCAAATCAATTTCCCATCCAGTATCAGCGCTGGATTTTACTTTTTCCGACTGTCATTTTCAATAGTGTTTACAGGTGTTTCTTATATGTCGAAAAAAGAAAGTGCTATATATAAAAAGGGACATAAATATCAACGTATTCTCCCAAACCATAAAGATATCCATCATTAGAGGAAGCAAGTGGTCCTTAAATGTGAAAATTGGCTATTTTGGCCATTTTTGCTTTTTTTACAATTTCAAATTACACGCCATTTCACATTTCATTTGCTTTTTATTTGACTTCAATTGGACCTTCCGTTCAGATTTATGGCAATTTCAATGGAAGGAAGTCTCGCAAAATTTATACAAAATACTATTTCTCCTATACAAAATTGTGTGTATTGCATTTCTTTTGCATTTTATTGTTTTCAAGAAGTAAAATCTTAAGAAAATAATAAAATGACAGAAACTTGCAGATATCACTTCTTTTTGATGTAGTATTTTCATTTTGTCCATGGTTGACAGGTTCTAGGTACCAGAACAATTCTAATGAAACTAATTAGCATAATTGTATTAGGCTGATCTAACTTATTAAGAAGAGAAAAGTTTAAAAAAGTCCCTTATTTTTTCGTCCGATTTGCGTAATTTTGGTACGCGCTGTACGAAAAACTTTAATTTTTTTTCTTTTCATAATGTTTTTAATAGTATTTTGAAATATATGTGTACAAAAGAGGAAGTTCAAAATCACTTCGGAACATATCGGGAAAACTGCGCGCAATGAAATCCTTTAAAAATCCAATATCCTTGGCAACAGATGACGCGACATACGTAAAAATGTAATAAAGTGAATTTTACACTTAATATACATCATGTCACCAAATATGAAGTTTATTGAATGTGTATTTTAGAAAATCACCTTCGGGACCACTGCCTTCCCTTAAACTAAGAAAAAGACAAACCTCTACCGAACCAAAAGAATCTCTAATACTCGATTCAATTTAGAAATTTATTCATGCGTTTTCTTAAACATAACTTTTGATAACACCATTTAAGAGTATAAACAATGACTGCCGTCGAAATGCCATTTATATTCCAGAGGTTAAAAAAGAATGAAAACATACTATAATAAAAGAAATTGCTAATTGAGATTTAGTTTTTAAGTAGTGCCTTGGGTATAACCATACCAAATGGACAATAAATCAGAACTCTTAGGGTTGGCAAGAAGCATTAAGATATTAACATGTCTAGTCTGTGAGGAAATAGTGAAAGATGACACTGACGCTTGATTCGCTTAGTAAGGCTAAGCTTATTACGTGCAAAAACATCTTTAATTTCTCTCTTCATTCGGCGAAAAATTAGAACATATCTTTTATTCTAAAGAGGTGAGCTTTTTATATTGACACAACTATAACAGTGCCGTCAACATCACTCATCAAAATTTGCAAAGATTATATGTATTACTAAAATTGCATCGATCCGGAAAATTTGAACAGAACTCATTATAATATTATTCAAACTAATCACTTACATATTTTGATAAGATATTGTAATTTTAAGATAACATACTAGTATTTAATTATGTGCACAAGAAATAGTACTTGTGGAATTACCAGGCTTTTATTTTACTAGAAAGGCAATCATTTTGCTTCATTACTGAACGCATGTCATTTCTGTCAATGTCTTTTATTTTTTTTTATCTTTCTACCTCAGAGAGGTAAGCTAATGCCTTTATTTCTATTTTTGTAACGTTCACATATTGTTGTCTTATAACTTTTATATTGATTTTTTTAGTACATATTTCTATGTGCGTACGTATGACAAAATGTAACACCTCTCACCATGCGTTTTCTCATCGAGCAAAATAAATATGCATAAATCACAATATATATAGTAATGATCTACACAAATTACTTGATACTCCAAAAGATCTTACAATTATTTAAATCGTTTTCGTTAATTTTACATTTTGTTTCGGTGTTTGTATTTCAAAAAGAATTTCATCTAGTTTTTGAATTTCTTGAATAAATAATACTATATAGTATTTGGAATGATTTTATTTCAATTGGTAGATTTAACGGGTTCGCCGTCGGACAAGTTTTGATCTGTCGTAAAAGCCTCTCTCAAAAAAAAAATGATCTTATTTGTTTGGTTGTATATCATTTTTGACTTAAAAATTGTGTATGATGCTATTTCGATCAAAATATTTATGAAACAATATTCTTTCTTTTCAATATTCCACCCACCAATAATGTGTTTTAATGATATATTAAAATGTTCATTTTTCAAAGTTTTAACGAAGTTGGAAAATTGAACCCAAAGACTTTTGTTTTGTTTACATTTTATAAAGAAGTGTTCATAGTCATCAACAATATTGCAGAATAAACATAAATTTGATTCGATAAGACTCCATGTTCAGAAGTTTTTCTTGCAGCAAATCATATTATAAAGAACGATGTACTGAAAGTGACCTTTTTTATTAAGAATTCTTTCTTTGATTTTGAAACTAAAAATATCTTCCCAATTGTCAAAATATACATTTTCTTTTTCCCATAATTCAATACATGAGGAATTGACATCATATATATTAAACAATGTCTTTTATAGTTATTAATAATATTTACGCTGTGATTTTGTGAGTAAATAAAATAATTGTACATGTTTCAAAAACGTGCTTCAGAGTTATGTTTTCATAAAAAAATTCAACAATATATATTCACTTAGAAACAGGATCGATTCTACGGTATCAAGTATATTTTATGTAAACACATGCATAGAAGTAGAAAAGCTTTATTCAAGAAAATTCAGATAAAACGACCACATAAACAGAAAACCTTTCCAATCAGCAAAGGAGAGATTTTAATTTCAATGCGAACTAATCACAATCTCTCCGTCTCAAATTATATGGAACATAATCAAAAGCCTCTTGGAATACAACTCAGCGAAAGACCAACTTGGTTTCCCTGAAAACGTATCTGGCAGTTTTGTAAATGAGGTCGTTGACTCATTACCTTTCGCTGCTGCTGATAGTGGTCATTATAAAACAGTAAACGTAACGTTCATATTGGTTAAAGGAAGTTTAAGTTAGATTATACTTTAAAAAAACCTCAGTTTTGATGGGAAGATTGCTTCAGTAAGAGCACAGGATGAACTTGGAGGTACACCTAACCATTTGGTGCTGTATCTATGGGCTCTGTCTTTAGAGGAATTCGACATGAAATGAAAAAAATATTATGCTCGCATTTGAAGGTCGTTTTAATTAACGAGAAACATCTTGTGCTGCTCATGTGTAATCCTTAAGGCTCTGTCACACATCACCGTACCGTGCGAATAACGTACTAATAACTACACTGTTTGGTAATCGATATACATGTATTTCAATGACCAAACCAGTGTACGTTATTAGTTCGTTATTCATACGTTTCGTGATGTGTGACAGAGCCTTTAGATAAATTCCATGATGATATGCATCAAAAGCAAGAAATTATTTGGAAATACTATACGCTTTTCCTTTTTTTCTGTCAGAGTAGGTAGCAAAACCGACTTAGTAATAACAATTAGTTTATTAACATTTTGTATTAGCTTTATGAGTAAACTAGTCCGTATTCATAAAAGAAGAATTACCTTTATACCAGAAATAACAGACAGGTTTTTAACGTTTGTTTTGTATTGCATAAAACATAAATGTATTATTCTTGTAATAGGTAATCACTACTCTTGTGATAGAAAATATCTGACAAAAAATTATTACATATTTTGAGGTCTACAAGACAGTTTATGAAAAAAATAAAAACATGTGAATAGATTTATACTGGCCTTAGGGTATCCTTTGTCCTGAAGGAAAGCTGACGGGTTTCCTCCTGCAATCGATTTGCTCTTTTCTCTTGGTCCTATGGTAGCTTCACTTGTCGCCACTTTGGCCTCTCAACATGCTCAATAAGATGTTGCTACAGCAATTAAAATCAATAAGTATAATAATGATCACCCTGACTTAGGTGATTAACCTACAACATTCATATCTGCTCTCGAAAAAAGTGATACGAAGCTTTACTTGTATCATTTCCGGTTTCGACTTGCGGCTTGCGGGTTGCTAGGCGAAATTTCGACTTTGTTAAGTCGAAATTTCGCATTATGAATTTAAAACTCAATATTTTAACATATCGTAACCCAAAATGTCATGTCGTAACACGAAAATAAACTAGCACGTCATCTGTTCTACTAATTTAAAATTCGTGGTCTGATTGAATGACAAGCTTACCAAACGTATAGCAAACCAGACAAGCAAATATCGGCGATGTCCGGATTAAAACCTTGCAATTTTGTGCTTTAGCTGTAGCAAAACGTTCAACGTATATACTTTTAGATATATATAAGATGGAAAACCAAAAAATAACCCACCGAAAAAAACGTAAATAAAAAGTCATAAACACAAATGGAACGAAATTTCTTGGCCACTTTCTTTTACCACATCAAGTATATTAGTATTATGCAAATGCAGCCACATTTGAATCCGAGAGTTATATTAACAAAGGATGTGAAAGCATCTTACGGGGAAATGTCTGGAAAGAGACAGATTTAACGGTAAGTTAGTAATTCTGTCCCGTGACTTATCGTGCCTATAACTTTGCACTGAATTGTTGTCAGAGGTTGAGAAACAACACTTACACAATATCTAAAAAGTATTCAATTACTGAACATGTTTTCGTATAGAGGGCCTCCGCAGGGGGTCCTCTATAATACTATAATTATGTTCTTCCTAAATTGAAAAAGTTTCCCCATAGAAAAAGCACTAGGCCTTTCTGCTGCAGGTAATTTTTTTCTAGATTGTAATATTGTACTTTTTGTGTTTTGAAAAGTTTACGTTTTACACATTTCGTATGATGCATGTATGTTCGTGTGCAATACGTTTTTCATATTTTAAATCAATATATTGTACAAAGTTAGTGTTCACCAGTAAGAATTTGACATAATAATCTAATAAAATAATTTTTTAAAGCACAGAAACACTGAAACACTGCAAGCAAACATTGTGTAAGAACAGATGAGACTACCAATGACCCAAATGACGTATGTCATAAAAATCAGAAGCCAACCTGCCTTGCCTTGGTGATGGTAAAATGGCTAAACAGCGAGTTGTAGTTTGGTAAGTTGTGTGTCCAGTTGTGAGGTGAGTTGTGTGGCGAGTTATGTGGCAAGTTGTTACAACAAGAAATGGCGAGTTACAATAAGAGATGTACAACTAGAGATGGTGAATTGCAACAACAGATGACGAGTTACAATAAGACATTGTAATTTATTTGTTTATTCATTATTATATCAAGTTCATACGAAAAAATTGGAATCTTCTGTGTGGAAAATACCATTTCAATATAACAGTATTTTTAGCTATTTGTCAAGAAATGTCATACTAATGCCAATAACTGTCTAAATGATATAAAAGTAAGATTTCATCATGTCTCTATACCATTCCTTTTTAAAGGAAATTTTAGTATTTTCAAGGTCAGAAACATGTGCCTAGCTGCAAATGTGTGTAGAACGTCACTGCCGTCAAAATATGTCAAATCAAATCACATTCATGTAACACACTTTTCCTCTGCAAGTGATTTAGGTATTTTTATTGTCCGATATATTTTGGCTACCTAAGATGAAAATCCAAGAAAATCACGAAAAGTTGTTCGTAGAAACACATTTTCCATATGCACAAGGATCATAAAAAGAATTAAACAATTGCTAAGTATGCGTTGAATTGTGAAAATAGGTTTTGGAATTGAATTAACAAAGTTCTACTATTTTCTTTGCTATATTATTCCGGTCTAAAAGTGTGACGGAGATGACGTTCTGAGAGGTACCTCCAACAGAACATGTTTAAAATACATGGGATTTTGGTGGTAAAGATTGAGGCCAATCATGTTTTTATAATTAGGAGATATGCCTCAAAAAATCAGTGAGAAAAAATAATAAAAATAATACATTAAATTTGTGTTCTCAATATCTCTAAATTACCAACTTACCGGCAATTTACCCGAATATATGAGAATGACAAGCCGGTGTAAAATAATCAGGCTATGACTGTTAGACTGTGACTTCTCCTTTAGCATGCTTAGTACCAGCTTGAAATGAAAGGTGGTTCCGCAGTTGCTGTCACGGTTGTAGCCTGTAGCTGCTGCTGACGACCACGATTTTTTAAAATTAAATTTTCGTCAGAATATTCCAATAAGAAAACTCACTTGTTTTCCAAATGATTTTGACAGTCCATTCTGCTGTCTCCCTCAGTGGATTGTGGTGATAAGAGGCTGGTCCACTGGGATGATGTTTTTATGATTGTCATATGACGGCATCTGCAATCTGGTTTTACGAAATTTGCAATTTTGAGCTGTCAGCCTATCGAGTTTTAGCAGGGCTAATGATATGTCGCGAGAAAATTTATTGCAACTCAAAACGAAGAGTTAATGCGACCATAGCAACAAAATTATAGATATATCAGCTTTTAATATGTGTAACCTTTTAAGCTACTTTTATCGTTTACAATACTTACTATTGTATAAATTTTACTCTGTACAAATATGTTACTTATAATAGGAGTGGGCTATTGAGGGTCAGATTTAGGACATAGTTTTTGAACATGCTCATCACGCCTTAATTTGATGAGTTTATGCGTATTTACACCAAATCTGAAAACAAAATGAAAAAAGTATGCATTTTGGACTGCTTTGGCCTAAAATTCGAAAAATTCATTTTATCGCACTTTTTATTTTTTTCATGTAATAAGGAACGTAAGTTTATGAAAGCGACGTTCAGAATCCAGTTTTGAACGTTTTGTAAAATTTAGATTTTTCATTTTCGCAAAACGGACAATTTTGATCAACATTTTGCATCAGGGCGTTTTCCATTGTTATACGCATGTTTAAAATTACAATTCAAAACAATTATAGACATAAAAAGTTAAACATACAAAGGGAAATTACAGATTCGGTTAATATTACATATTCGTGTTTCAGTTTCAATGAGCACCATTTTACAACCCAAGATTAGATTTGAATGACCTGAACCTTTCAAAATTATATATGCAGTTGTTACCAATATTTTGTGGTTATAGATATTGTATTTTCTTATTAATTAGGACTATATAGTGAAAACTTCAGTTGAATTTATAATATTCAAACCGTACGTCCAAGACATTCATGGGCGTCGCTACATAGGCGATTGGGGCGGCCAGAGCAATCAATTCAACCAATCTATCGGCTTTCATATTGTTACAAAATGTTCAAAGAACTGAAGAAAAACAGCATACGCATTCTGTATTATGTATTTTATATAAAGCTTAGATGATTTATCAATACAATTTATAATGACACATTAAAACGCAAGAAAATTATGTTCATTTAATTATGTTCATCTTCAATGAAATAAAATTCATTTAGGCCAAGAAAAAAAAAAGTTTATGGTAAAATTGCAACAGCAAATTACAGCAACCCGGACGATGATCGATCACTAAATTACTCTCGATAAAAAAGAGAGAAAGACCAGCGCGTAGCTCTACGCGCTGAATTTATTTTCACATAGCAATGCGAGCGAGTTTCTAAGACAAACCTTTTTTTTTCTTTGGCCTTATGCTCTGAAAAGTACGGAAGCGTTAAAGTACCATTCAACTTGTCATGATGGTGCGATAATTTTTCACGCTATGGCGACATATTGTCAACATTATGTCGAAATTGCAAGAAAAATTGTCTTGTTATGGCGACATATTGTCAGCGTGTGGGCATATTGTCAGCGTGTGGACATGGCAAAGTACCTGAGGATACTTTTGATGAAATTGTGCAGTTTGGTATAAAAACATGAAAATTGGCATCAAGCTAGATAATTTTATGCTGAATCATTATTGCAATTTTCAAATATGGTGGCCATCTTGGAAATTCAAATTGGCCGCCATTATCACCTATTGAAAGTACACAAATCAACATTTTATCAGTTTTCCAGCATTACCATACATTGTTTGAGTTAACAATGACAAGTACGAATCACGAATGTCTTAACACTTAAGTGGTCAAAGTCTGCCACATGCCCGTTAGAGGTCAAGAGAGTCCATATGGACCCAACACCGAAAAAGCTGTTTCGTGAAGGAATTTTACATTTAAATTCTCGTCGAAGGTAACGAACTAAAACTAAGAAAAAAAAATGAAAATCGGACAAATCGTTTCAAAATGGGGGCCAAATAACAATTTGTCGTGTCGCGTCAAGATGTTCCCGCCAAAAATTTGAAAAACTCACATCCCAATGGAATTTTCCAATAAAATTTGGCTCATATTTGCAGTATGTAAGTACAAATACATTCCTGAAATAAAATTTGAAAAAAGTTTTTCGGTTACGATTTTGAGCAAAACAAATTTGAAGAGCGCCTTCGAAAATGCTTATTTATGCTAAATAGCATAGGAAGGGGTGGTTCGATTTGATATTTTTTGCCACCAAGTGAGGCGTATGGTAAAGTTAGCAATTACATAGAAGGACGATGAAAAATTACTTCCCCTTTTTGTGCTGACGCGCAAAAACCAAATGTTTTTTGCCCCCCCCCCCCCCCCTTAAAATGTCAATGCAAACAAACGCTATGATTTGCATTTTTGGAATACAAAATGGCTGCCAAAACATCTAAAAAAAACTTATTTTGCAAATCACTCGAAAAGACACTTACATTTCCAAAATTTTCTTTTTTTTCCAAATTTCAAATTGTTTTCATAACATTTATGCTTCTAAGTGCATGTTTGATTTGAGATTCTATGCTATTTTGGCGAGTTTACAGGCTTTTTAAACTAGGGGACCCGAACTCATGAATATTCATGCGCATTTCAAAACGGCCTTTCTTGTCATTTTTCATGAATAAAAAAAATAAACGTCATTTTAGCGAGGTGAATTCTGGCTATATTAAATCATCGAATTCAATATTATATACAAGAGTCAAAGAATGGTAAGAAAATCGAAACTTTCTCGTAAACATGTTAAAAAAAATATTTTTGTATACATACATCATCCTAACTAAAGTTTACTTTAAATTTACATCAATGGTCATGAAAACCAACAAGGAATGCAGGGAAACATTGATATATATGCAAGAATGAACCGACGACAAACAAACATCAGAGTGGAATTACTTTTAACTAATCGTTTATTCGGTGCCGGTGTAATGAGACTGAGTGTCCCCATAACCAGGAGTCCGGGTCTAATTGAACTACACGGAATAAGTCGCAATCGATGATTAATTGATCGCACATGTACAAGTACGTTCTACACAATTTAATAGCAGCTAGGACATTTCAGTTACATGAACGCTGTATTTTATTACACCTGTGCCCGATATGATTAAGGGGTATTCCCTTTGAACCTCCGATATGATTTTTGCGCTATGGTTTGACGTATTCTTTGAAAAAACTGATTATATATGATATACATAAATAGCATTTTATTCTCAGTGGAATGAGTATAATATTAAAGATATATTCTCTCTAAAGTGTGTTAGTACTAACTTTACTAACACTTTATTTACACTTTATTTCAACATTCAGTAAATATATTTTTGAAAATAAGGGTCTTTATGCAAACAGTTCTGTGAGATCGAGTCTACTCATAGACCATTGCACCCTGCCTTAATGTCATGTGCCTGGGGCTCTATCCAGGTGTAATGAAATACAGCGTCCGTGTGACTGAGTGTCCTAGATACTATTCTATTGTGTAGAATGCGCTTGTACGTGTGTGATCAATAATTCATTGATTGCGACTTACTCCGTATAGTTCAATGCAATTGAACACCAAAATGTAACACTGATCCAAGTTCACTTTTTTTAAAAAAAATACGTTATACACAGGAGTTACTTTCTTATAGCTAGGGCTACCTTGTGCGTAAAGGACTAAAATGAATCCGCACCGCAAGTGCCCCAAAAAGTCCTTTTATGTATTCACAATTTGTTAAAGTCCATCGATTTGAGTCATTGTTGCATACATAATATGTTGTTTTATTGAATATATCAAAACCATGTTCTCGGCCACATTTTCCTCTTGAAATTTGAAGATAATTGGTGTAAGGTGTAGAAAACATGCAAAAAGTATCATTTCAAAAATTGAGAATAAAAAACCTATTATAGGAAAAGTTTCACAGCAAATATGAGAAAGTACTGTTTTTCCGACTGACTTTTTCAATGAAATTTGGCTCAGACAAGAAGAGTATTAGCACAAATACATTACTACACAAAATAATAGGTCCAGATGGATTCCACTCCGTTTTAAATAAAATTTAATACATAAAGCACATATGAATGCAACAATGTCCCAAGTCAACTGTCTAAAATGACCCCCTGTTTTGCTAAACAGTGATGGGTGACAGAGCCTTAAAACAGGTAACGGCGACTACACTAATGATCTTTTGTACACATCTTTAATTTGAACAGAAGTTTTAAATCATCACTAATAACTTACCTTTGTTTTTTGTTTTGTTTGTTTTAATGGGGAAATTCATGGCATATTTGTCTAGGTCACCTAAATCAAAAGTTAATTAATGAGAATCCTCTTCTTGTATATGGCACGTGTCATAAACCTTTTAACAGTCCTGAGAAAATGCATCATATTCTAGTACTGTTGTTGTCGGGGCCCAGACGGTAATTATAACACATTTTGTCTATGGAAATGTTAACATGCTAGTTGTAATAAAGTATTTTATCCGTTGCGAAATTTAGAGTGTAACTTGGAATTTAAGTTTGTATTCATCTTTTTTTTAATATCTGTAAAGGAAAGATGTTTGCTCGTAGTTGAAGTAACCTATGATTTGCACATTTAAAAGGTGAGACTGAGAGCACAGGTTTGTTTATTGGCTCATTCCAGTGAAAATGAAAGTTGGTTTCAAGCAAAACATTTATTCGACCACATAAGCAGTTTTTTTCAGTCATACGTTTGTTACTTGGTACTTGAAAAGTATTGTCTAATCTGAAATTTTAAAGTTTTTCTATCCGTGCATGAATGAGCAGATGTTTTAATTCAAAAAATGTCACAAACGTTACCAAAAGGTTACACCAAAATGTCACAAATGTTACCAAACAAAACATTTACATTAAAAGAAATCCTGACGATAGAATTTCCTACCACTTTTATGAAATATTTGTTACCCATCATCTGTGAAAAACGCAATAAAGATTTGGCTAACATGTCAGAGAAATTTTACTTTGAAGACATTTGGAGCAAAAAACATTTCCGTGCGATGTCACAAACGTTACCGAACGTTATATTAACTTTATTCAGTATTTTGGCAAATTATTTTAATCTTTAAACACCTGCATGTCTTGATCCCACCAGTGAGCACCATTATCAACAACAAACTCGTGAATATAATGTTTATGCTATATTCTGTGGTTATTTAAAATTGAAATTTTTCAATATTTCGGTTACAAACGTTACTTTGGAATTGCCCTATTCCTATTACCTTAGTTCTACGAAGTAGATGTATCAGCCCCTGCCAAAATATTTTCTAACGCTATAAATATCTTAGGCGCAGCGCTAAATGATTCACCGTACCTCTAAGGTCATCCTTTGCGCTTATTTCAGTCATACAATTTCGACCCTATCACCTTTAGGGTGATTACAGTGTCCCCTTTACACCTTTAGGGTGATTACAGTGCACCCTTTAGAGTGGTTACAGTGTCCGTTTAAAGTTCGGAGGTCAGGGGTTGTTGTAACTATGTGATTTAAAAAATGTATTTTTAGCCATTATTATACCAGATATTCATTTCAAAGTAGTGATTTTCTACATTATTTAGCAAAAACTGTACAAAAATTGAATATTTCTACGACTGTTTTAGAAGCTTTTGATTTTTGTCTATTTCTTCCATACAAATGTTCATTTTCTAGATTTCAGTAATTATGACGTCATAGTGACAGAACGGTTGACCTTGATTTTGGAATCAATGGAAAGAGTGGATCAATATGGGGGCTTCGGTATAAAAACTGAGGGGATAGTTGCAACAAACCCCTTTTTTCGTATAATATGTTGCTAAAATCGCTCCATAACAAGGGTTAAGTCTACTCCAATTTCCTCATCCATTATTTCTTATTTTCACTTGAGACCAGTAATGGATCTTGCACTATCGAGAGACATTAGTAATGCTGTATTCACGGCAGAATGTGTTAATTTTTTTACAAAAAATCCTTTCATCCTATATTGTTAGGTATTGTCATGTTAAAGTTTGCGCTAAGATATGAAATGAAAAATGTTGCTTTTTTTCATATTCTGAGGGCATTAGTAAAACTATATTTAGTTTTTGATTCATTGTACGTATAAGGTGTAGTCTACTACATACAGCACATAAGAATGTTAATTTAGACGTTTAATGTTAGCAACAGCAATTGTTCGTTATAGACCGACAAATCCAGTGTTAAAAGTTGTTGTTTTCATAGAGTATTCCACGCTACAATTGCTGCTACTAGCATTGGAAGTCTGAATCATCCTTTGTAATTTCTTTAAAAACATGAAGATTATTTGTGCTACAATCGAGCAAATTATACGGTATCTGAACAGTTAGCAACAGCAATTTTTCGTTATAGACCGTTAAA
>JXSR01S024446.1:299753-309770 GCA_000969725.1 Ophiothrix spiculata
TGTTTATACGATATTGTTTGTTATTATTACAACACGAATCAAGCCTACAAATTATGAAATTACGAGGTTACTGAGAAAAGGGCGTCAACTTTTTCGAAGTTTTCTGTTGACGTCATATTTTGTTTCGTTTTATATTGTATTTACCGCCGCAGGAAGTGCGGGGGAAGGAAAGTGAATGAAAGGGAAGAGGAACTACTTCTGAAGCATCATTAAGGGAAGGGAGACAAAATGCAGACTCGCTAGTTTTTTATCTCAATAATTGTTTAATGGCTCATGAACATGAGATATATTGCGTTGCCATATAAATAAAGTTACCACAACATGTTAGTGACATCTGTTGCCTAACATCACATGTTACTTGAGCAAACCCAACCTGTTTACTTAGTTAATTTCCCTGCGGTTTTAACCATCGATGTATATATTTGGCTATGTATCAGTGTCATGGATGTGTCGAGTTGACTTGACATTTAACTAGACTGATCTAAGGCTTGTTTTGCTGATACTTAATTAAGTATATTTTCGTCATGATACAAATCTAATTGCAAAATGTTATGGAATGCCAGTGCAGTAATGTATACAATGTAAAATGAAAACGTCCCACCACCAGCAATAAGGTGAATTTTACATATATGGTACATCTTGTTACCTTTCCTATAATCACCTTCTCAAATAAATATGTTGCATATTATTGGTATCTGATGAAAAGCAAAGTATAAACATTTACACAAATCAACCTAAAAATGAAATATTCGGATGCAGATAGGTATGTCAGATCTATCCAGGGAGCATTGGTAGGCATGCTCATAATCATTAACCTTATTTAAAAGAGGAGGTAATTTTCAGCATAATTTAGGGTTGATAATTCAAGCTACCTCCGCTCCTCAGATCAGTTGCTCACCTGGGTATTGAAATTTAAAATTTATTCTTTGTAATACCTAATTTGTAAGAGAAAGGTTACTACAATCTTACGTCGTTTTGCCATTTGTAGTGCAATTTGCATCATCTTACCCAATCTTATCAATTTTGATGTGCTCAAAGGGCGAAATTATACTCGGCCTCCAAACAAAATTTTCGCTACCAAACATTTTGTTGTGACGTCAAAATGACGATTGACTCCAAACAAAACAACTTCAACACCGAGTTGAGACCAAATAAAATTTCGCGCTAGAATGTACATGTTATTGAATTGCCATATACATTAGACCAAATGTTTGCTACGGACCGTCCATACTTTAAATTCGATGGCAAATATTTGGTGACGTCACTACCAAATGTTTGGTAGGAAAAATTTTGTTTGGAGGCCGAGTATGATTTCGCCCTTAGAAGCATGATTAACACTTTGGTATACAAACGATCGAACAATAATTACTGACTACAAGGTTCAGAAAGAGGGTGGAACTGCGTATAAATTGCATTTGAGGGAAGAAAAGACAAATAGAATAAAATGTCCTTCCACCAATGATATCAAGAAGTGACTATTATAATTTAATTATACTTTAATAGTCCTCCGTAAGACGCTATACCATCTTGTTATCTTTTAGCATGCTAGATTTTTGCTGTGCCTATAAAGCAAACATACGAGAAATGATTGTTCTTCATGTTCTTAGGCACGCTGTTGCTAAGTAATCTGTTTAAGAATACAATTCACCTATCATTCGTGTTCTATGTAAGGTCTGTTCCTGAAGACACATTATTCTGTCTAACTAGGATTCCAGGTTAATGATTTGGCCTCAAAACATACACACAGGCAAATGACAATGTTATGCATTAACTGCCTGAAGTTTAAAGGCACATCGATAACGGTCAATAACACAAACGTTATATACAAGTGTTTTTACGAAGAATGGGTCTGATAGAGGTTCTACGCACATTTTACTGCGCATCACCATGAAAGAGCCAGACTATACGTTAAATTCTTTCCCATTATGGTTCCCGGTGCTTTGTCAATGTTTTCCCGAGGCATCGGGAGTGCATCGGCGATGCATCGCAAGACTCAAATGTATATTTTTCATTGAAATTTGTCACGATGTCTTCAAGAATTTGGTATCAATGGAAAGAGGGTGCTGATACCTATCCATTGGTACCACAAACGGGGGTCTGGGGGACTCGCTATAAAACAATTTAGGGGGGTTCCCCCTCCGTATAATATGTTTGTGTAAATCGCTCGGTATAACAAAATAGTGTCTCTAATTTTCGTCTTGATAATTGTTTAAATTCCCGATATTGGTACTCTTTTATTTGTAAGTAGAACTACCTGGTACTTACTTTTGGGAAAATAAATACAAATATTTTTATGACTTATTCCGAATACTCAAGAGTGGTTAACTGACCTACTATTGCCTGATACAATAATAATGTATCCGTTATTCTCCAAGTCCACTTTGATTTGACAGCCATCAATAACAGAACAAACCCTTTCAGATGTTTCCTCTATAATACCTATTGGCCTAAAACAACAAAATACAAGAATCTTATTTGATAGCCGATTGAAACGTGTCGAAAAGACGGATTAAATTTCACTTAAGGCAAACATTTGATCGGTGGAGAAGATCTCTCCTAAAGTCTGCTTTGATTTTAGAAGTAGTGCAGGTATACATAACATACATGTTGGTGTTTACATAGCGGATATGCCCAAAGTTTGTTTCAGATTTTTTCACATTTGTTAAGATTTCTATACAACTGTGACATATTTTTCAAGGAATAATAAGGGCGCATTTAGTTAACTGATGTTTTACCAAGCAGTTCCCTATGAGAAAAACGCGTTTAAAATTATGACAACTTTAAACCCAACCTGTCTGGATCTGACTTGGTTACAAACAACTAAATTTTTTTCATTTCTTTTTAAGAAGAAAGTTCATTCAGTGAAAAATTGTCCACTATGTAAAAAGACCTCCCAACCATTTTCCACTCATTTTCAACTTTGACGGCCGTATAGCTTAGATCGGGTTTGCCGACAGGTTGTACCTTTTGATGTAACGCGTCAAGTATTAATGTCCTGTACAAACATCGATTTTCAAAGCATGCTTTGCTATATTCTAAAATCAAATGTTAAAAAGTATAGTTTAGTTGAAGCTAATGATTATAGTGCTATATCAAAATACACGCAGTACTTTTGTTGCATTATTCCAAGGTTAAATAAATTTAATACCGTTTACTTTAACCTAAGACATTAAAATAGTAATGAAGCAAATATATATGCTTAGCTTAAGTAGTTCAATCACGGAGATGACTGGATGGGAACTTTTTTATGCATTTGTATGCCATCATTAAAGTATATAAATTTTGATTAGCCAGTGTTTTTCAGTTTAACCCTGATCTGTCTGTCCAGGCATTTTTGTAACACGTCTACCCAGCGGGGAGGGATGGAATCAATCCTTTAAACATGGTTTTGCTACTAATGTGTCGGCATGGTCCTCTTCCATCCAACGAAGCAGAATCACCAACATCGGCGTAAAATCATGATTTGTAGTAAAATGGCCACTAGATAGAGTTGTTGCTATAAAAGTTCTTAATATTGAATTTGCATCGGAATTTTTGCTAATACATAAAGGACAAGATAAATGTAACATTTCTTGTAAGTTCAAGCTTCATTTGAGCCACTAACTTTGAATTTACAATGAATTTAGTAATTGAACTTTAAAGTCAGTGATTTGTAACTTCACGCAGTTCCTGACAGCACACTGTGCTTCTACTTCTACGCTTATTCTCATCAAAGCCTGTTCAGCATCTAGATGAGCTCTCTGGTCCTTGAGAGATGATATACTTTTGAAGGTATAGTGACTATGTACTCCGGTCCTAGAGTAGATGACGTATTTTCACATACGGTCACAGTACCGGGGAGGATTCCCCTACTCTTATTTCGAACAGTCGTAGCTAAGCCCGTGACGTTCTTTTACATCCGACAGTGTGTCAGGAACACTTCAGATGGGACCGAAGCACGAAGCAAGTAGAGTAAAGTTTCTTGCTTAATGAAACAAGGACACGTACCGGGACCGGGGCTCGACCCCACGACAGATTACGAGTCCAACGCTCTAACCGCTCGGCAACGCCCCCCTCTTGTACAAGTGATTGCAATTTTTGCTGGATCTTGTTCATTAGCCAACAGTTTTAAACTATCGCAATTAGGATCAGCTCCCCAGATTCCATACAGGTTTCCATAAGTCACTCACCAGTTGGTTTTCTGTCTGAGTGAATTTCAAGTGGACTCACTATTGGCTCTGCAAGCGAGCACATTAGGCTACTATTTGAGCTAAGTGGACTACAATTACTTTTTAAATCTGATATTGGGCATAGTCATTGAAAATTCTGCGAGTTACCAAAATCCTCCACGAGTGACCTATAGCGCCATCATTTCTAATAGCAAACAGCAACTCCCACTATGTAGATTGGAAAACGGGGTGCAGGGTTAAGTATAGAGAAATGCTATGACTGTGTTACATTTCTTGTTCATAAATTGTTCAGCAAAAGTATGCACGATGGGTCACTGGTGAATTCATTCAGAATAATGCTACCATTCCATAGCGGTAGAAAATAATAATGTTTCCAAATTAACACAAAGGGAATGTAGGAGATTGGTAATAACCAGCATAATTACACGGTCTATAATTGGCCACTGCGGGTGACCATCATAATTTGTAAAATCTATAAAATCGAAATATAGAGGGCAGTAATATTATTTCCATTCAATGTGGTGGTTTTATAAGATGGAAATAACATAATCATAGCTCAAAATTGTCCTCCAAAAGTGACAATTGTTTTTCATGACATTTACCCTAAATCATGATAGTCATATTAGTCATATTAGTTTCCTTCAATTTTCATTGGAAAGAAGAGTGGGGTTTTATGTCACTAGGTGCTAGATCACATAGGATGAATAGCTTTAACTACACTACAAAAATTACAATTTTTACAATTTTTACAATTTGGAATTAATGGAATATAGCAGGTTGGTCATAATCAGCATATTAATCACAGTCCAAAATTAGCCACTGCGGGTGACCATCAGAATTTGTTATATTTATAATATCGAAGAGGCAGTAATAATATTCCAATTCAATGTGAAAGTTTTTTAAGCTGAAAAAAGCATAATCATAGCCGTAAACTTGACAACAAAGTGACCATTGTTTTTTCATGACATAAATAGTTAATCATGTTTTGTACTAATAATTATGGATATTCAAAGCTATTATACAATCACCTGGTAGCAATATTCCCTATATGAATAAGTGGTACGATCCATCAATCATTTTCCCGGTCACTAGTGGAGGCAAAGATTACGCTGGGTGCTGACAGAAGCCACTGAATAACTGAACAAATTATGACCCTTTTCATAAATCTTGAAGTATGCAACAAACAGTCAATTATTAACGCACACAAACCAATATGACCATACGGGGAAGTAAATTAGTCCGTATTTTTTAATTATAAACACGTACTTAATCTTGCTGAATATTCAAATGAACTTATATTCAATGTTTGTCCATGTGGTAGCAACAAAATTGGCCAAAAATAACACCAAAATCACGAATCATGTACAAAAATATTAAAAGGAAGATATTTAGCCTTAATAAATCTTAATAAATCATTCCTAGTCTCTTCGTTTACCCAGGGGGAGAGTTGTTGCACCCCCTAAGGTTTTCCCCCGCTGCATAAAAACGCAAAAGCAACCAACCCCAGGTATTTTGGTAATCCTTTTTACATCCTTGCGGTCATTTTGATTAAGAAATTACGGGGCTACCACTTAAGGGCCCTGTCAACCCTCCGTTTTCAGAAATGTTTTATGCTCTGTAACTCAGCAACGGATGATTAAATTCAAACAAAAGTAAATATTTCTAAAAGCGGATTTGCATACAAATGTGTCATTTTGCCCCTAGGTCCAAAAATCATGTTTTTTGGCCCAAAATTGAACGGGAAAGCTAACTAAAGTTTGCTTTGGTGAAATTTCGAACCATTTTACTTTTTAGAATCTAGAAAGCAATATCTAGGAACGCTTTTTCAAATTTTTGATTTTTTTTTTCTTAGTTTTTTGAAATATTATCAAAAATTGGTCCAAAAATGTCAAAAGTCCCACCGCTGCCACAATTTTTGGTGGCAGCAGTGGGATTTTGACCTATTAATTCAAAAATGAAGAAAAAAATCGAAAATTTGAAATAGCGTTCCTAGATATTGCTTTTTAGATTCTATATACAAAATACGGGTTCTATCAGGAGCTGTAACTCGAAACTGAGCATGTGTATTATGATACATTCATAATGTAATTACAACTTTAGCATGTTTTTGTCAAGTTTATTAAAAATTTGGTCAGTACAGCATGCACAAATTTCCGCCCATATACCACTCCATTAAATGCCAAAACCAATACATAACACCTACGGCGTAAAAACCATTGACAAGAAACCATTGAGCAGAATGTCACAAAAATAGGGAAAATAATAAGAATTTCCAGCAGATTTTCTGTTGTAAAATTTGATTGCCTTGATCAATTTTAACAAGTAAGGTGTCATTTTAAAGCTTAGAAAATGCTTTAATGGATGAAATGATAAAATCAAAATTGATATCATCTGCAAATTCACCCCTTTAGTGGTGAGCCATCACAAATTGTCTTTCTCATTAATTTACATCTCACTTTAATCGTCCTTGAAAACATATGCCTCCTATTTCAATGATCATAGATGTAATTAAAAGTTTTAAAGACTTGTATTTCTATTTTACACACATATATATTCATTTTCTCAATACAAACTTTCTGTCAAAACTGTCAAAACCAATCTCCAAATTAGTTTTGACAAGTAAAAATAATGCCCCAGACACAAGCACCTTATAAAATATTTAGAGGAGAATCATCACATTCCCTAAATATAAAATATTTAAATAAATTTCTCATAACTCATGAGAAGTTTTATGCCAAACCGGACAAACAAATAAATTTTGAACATAAGTGGCGGTATTTGTTGTAACCATAGCAAATTATCAGTAAAACTTTTTAATAGAAATATTATCATATATTCAAAGTAATTTTACTTATTTGACTGATGTTTGAAACTAGAATATCTTTAGTGGTGCCCTTAATTTTGACATTAATATTAAAACCTCTTTTCACAGCAAATATTTCTACGGCTAGTATATTTTATCATAAAATATAACCCAACATTACTCATTTTCTATCCCAACCTCCTTTAAGGAAAGTAAAACAACTGCAGATACAATTCACATCAAAGACGACATTATTTTATTTTATCCGGAGGTGTTGTCTTTTTTGAAGATAGTTCTTGTTTGTTCCTTTTTGGTGGAATGATTCTTTATTGCGCATCTCATCGCACGCGACAAAGACGAAGTAATGAATGCTGCCCATTTAGTTGATACAAAAATACTCCACTCCGAGGATAATAGGAACAAATGAAACGACCAAACATTGAGCGAGTAACATGAGAATAAATGTTCCATGTAAATCAAACAGCCAGCCTGCAGTGTCAAAAACATAGAAAAGGTTAGAAGTTTCATGAAAGAAACCGATAAAAACAACATAAATGCATAAAATTAACAGATAATAAACTTTTACATAAAACTGATAGTTGGTATGAACTCACAAAATCTGACTGCTACTTTATCGTTTGCACAATTGGGCTTGGCGTCTAAAAACATTCGCTTGGCCAAGTTACATTCGCTCTTGATATTCGCTCTGATTTATTCGCTAAAACGGAGAGCGAATGTCGCTCTTATTGTACTAACATCGGTTTAATCTATGCGAATGTCAAGCGTAAGTCTATGATTATTGAATAAACAAACAAAAGAATATTATGAACGATCTTCGCTCTAATTCAATCGGAAGTGTAGCAAATGTCGTGAAATTAATTAAGCGAATGTCGCTTCCCGTTGAAGCAACGAGCAAATGTCGTTCGGGCGAACGAATTTCTTTGGACGCCAAGCCTTAACTACAGGATATACGTCATAATATGGCCTATATGGATTGTTTCAAGTTTTCTCAGTAGCAATACCTTGCCTTTAGTCACTGTATACCAAACAGTCGATATCTCGAACGACTTATAAGGTATGGTACACCAATCTTAACATAATACCAACTAAATTCACATAATTGAAGAATAAATGTCATAAAGGCATTTTCCAATTAAAAGAAATTAAAATTCATTGGCAAATACATATATACATTACTTTTAGTCATTAAATAAAGTCAGTTTTGCTATTTATAAATGTATCTCGTAACGGTGTCCTTCCCTTGTTTAATTTTATAAATCAGAAAAATCAATAAAATTCTGAACATCTTATTAATGGGGCATTCCTATCCACAAGTATGTTGATTTTCGTAAAAACCAGCTCTGTTCTCATTTTAGTATGTTTAAAATTTATTTTGTTAAAAAAAATCAATTTCAAAGCAAGTTACCGAAATCCAATATTTTAAAATATAGATTAGATTTAAATGTATGGGAAAGAAAGTGGTTAAATTGGTCAATCAACTTCTCGTATTTTGTGAAATTATATATAAACTAGCTTTGTATCTTTAGCTTTGTTGTGTTGATTTATTTTCTTAAATGTATCTACAGCAAATTTGACAAATCTTCATAATTTTCTACATGTCTTTGTATGCAATCATGTATTAATACATATGCGCACCCCAAAATAATTTTGTGTCAAAAGATGTCGGAGTACATGTATTAGTAAAAGCGTAAGAAAGCCCACTCATTGCCGCTTGTTTCACTAAAGTTTACAAGCTCTTTCATACTTTCATTAGTGTAAACTTTTTTATTGAATCACGCGGCAGAATCCCTTTTATTAAAAACAAACTTACCGCTTAGGTAACCGCTTGTTATATATCCAAGTCCTAGAGAAAGTCGAACGAATGCAACTGCACCAACTGTGTCCTTATTGTCCTTGACAACAGCATGTACTGCATTAAAGATCTGAGACGCCAAGAATGTATAGCCAATACCTAATGTTAAACTAAACACGGAGAGGAACCAAAAAGACGAAGTCAAACACATTCCTCCAAAAGATATTATGATTAGAGCTGATCCAATTAGGAAAAGATACCTGTAAAGGCTGTTTTGTCCTTGCAATATTGCAAGAAAGATCCTAAATGAAAGACTTCCTACGGCGCTTAAAGTAACAAAGTTAGCAGAATTTGTCGGGGATACGCCTTTACTTTGAAGAATAGATATTAGGTACACAATCCATCCGTTGAAAATATATCCTGTAATGATACTAATTAGTAAAATTACAACATATTGACCATTCTTGAAAAGAGACAACGTGAAAATATGTTGGCGTATAGTATTATGTTCTTTTTTACCAGTAGAAATACAAGATTCGGGCTTCAAAGTTATATGTGACTGGGTTTCTTTTCGGAAAGAAGGTTTAAGCACAGCACCAGCAGCGATGTAGTGGAGATTCAAACCACTTATCAGAAGCACGGCCCCTCTCCAACCATACACATCAACGAGTAGTTGAGTAAGTGGCGCTGAAACCATGTATGAGAATGGTAGTGACGTGGTTACTATATTCAGAACAACGTTGTGGTGGCTGGTAAAATAACATGAAATCTTGCCAATAGCAATCGCACTTCCTATCCCCGTTAGACCTGAAATGAAAAAAAAAAAAACAAGTAAGGGGTATGACATAAATTATCTAATTCGAGGCCTGGAGCATTCAGCATATTTAATAAACTACCATACATACAATCACGGAGTACTATACTAAGTATAGCTGATTTCTGGCAACTGGCTGAAGTCATAAAGTTTAACACATAAAGATTTTTATTATTATTATTATACAATTCTCAAAATTTACTACGCTTTTAATACGCTTTGAAATACGCAACATTTATCTTAATCTAATCAAATATAACACCCACGTCATCCTGGGGGAAAGGTGTTTACCAACACTCCCCCCCCCCTTGTGATTCTGAAATGACACGCCCAAAGTTTAGTTGTTTGGTAATATAGTAGAGGGTAGGGTAATAATAATAATAATAATAATAATAACTTTCTTTATTCACGGTAAAAT
>JXSR01S024447.1:26630-42889 GCA_000969725.1 Ophiothrix spiculata
CCACTGGTTAGGAATGAGGCTACTGATATTAAAGTTAATCGTTGGAATCCTAAAAAGATTCATTTGTGTTTTGTTATCACGGGACAGTCTTGTGTCTAATGCATTGTTCCTGAATAAAGAAATAAAAGGAATGTTATATTGTTGTTGAAAGACAGAAAGGTAAAACAATACTTTTCCTTTTAATCTATACTAAACCTCTCAAAAAAGTTTGGAAACTTTTTTTAGCCACCTATATCTCATTTATTGTAATCTTGTTCATCTATTTGATACAATATTTGATTAGCTAGTAATCTCACACGCTTCTTTTAAATGACACCAGATTTGTAACAATAGCTTGCTTAATGGCTGAGTAATTCCACTTTCTTAGCAGGTAGGTCACAGTCCGCCATCAAGCAAACTCTTGTTACAAATTGGGTGTCATTTTAAAGAAGAGATTGTTAGCTAATCAAATATTGCATCAAATAGGTAAACAAGATTCAAACAAATGAGATATAGGCGGCTAAAAAAAGTTTCCAAACTTATTTTGAGAAGTTTATTATATATAGTAAAAATTAACATGAACAGTGAGTGAAACAATGGTCTTAGATCAGAGGGTTAGATCAAGCCAATGAAGAATTTATTATTAATATTGTAATACGGGTCTAAGACAGAAAAATGTAATTTCAGTATACAATGCATCAATGTCTTAAAACCCTTTGTTTATAAATAATAACATAATTTCCTGGAAAAACTTGAGGTTCCTTTAATTGACTTCTGTATTCATTTGATAATATCTCAAGGATGTTATAGGAAAAGGTCATTTTATTAATTAGTTTGTTAAGCCATAAGCGGACTCAAAGATTAGTTTTCGTATTAATAAATTACGTAGACTATCTGACCTTCGGCAATTTGTACTATCATGGTGTTTTGTATCTTAGTATGTTTTACAGAAGCATTCCTTGTTTGACATAATTTTTAGAAGTAAAAAAGGCAATTATATGAGTTATGGTACAGTAGTATCTAGTTAATTATCACTTGTATGATACAGGGTGTCCCAGAAAAAACCTTACAATATTTGCGTGTATTTTCTTGAGTTAAACGTATAGTTAGAAAGTATGTAAAGGTAGCATTGTATAGCCCTTATTATGAACTTTTAGATACCGTTTGTTACATTTCAATCGGTTGTGACAACAAAAGTTATGCTTTGTCAAATATTTGGATGTTAAATTGTCTGGTCCCATTTTACGATTTTCTAAGTTCCCCTTGAATGAAGCTCTATTGAGTACTGTCATTTACCTGCTTACTCAACCGTAACAACGTTTACTAATTTATTATGTGCATGCTCTCTTGTATTTGTGCTGAAAAAATTAACACATTTGATTTCTGAAATAAGACAGATATGATAAATTTTCCAAGGTGACCAATTTTTATTACATTCAGAAACGACCCTACTTTATGGCCAATAATCATGAAATTGAACCAGATAAAAATCCAAATATTTGATGAAACATAACTTTTGTTGTACACTGCCAATTGAAATGAAACAAACGGTATCTAAAAGATCAGGCCATTGGCTATACAATATAACCTAAACATACTTTCTGACTATCCATTAAACCCAAGAAAATTACACGCAAAAGACACCCTGTATTTGTGGTGCATACTTATTGTCAAAATGTTGTGTCCTCCTTCAAGGTATTTAAAAACTCATTAACTGTTACATTAGCCTTTCTTCAAAATGTGATGACAACTGTACAGGCATTGTAGCACAGAAACATTGTTTCATTGACATTGGTAACGAATGTCATGATTTTTTATACAACATTTGTGTTTATAATTATGTTGCATTAAGGAATATGAGTAAGAAGAAATAAGAGACCTCACTTTTTTATCTTTGAGGTTGACCATAAACAATCTGCTGCACCAGTTCTGAAACCTGTACAATATTTGCCGATACATCCAAGAAATGCTAAATTACTTCACGACCAAGGGCTGTTTATTTGAGAAACTCTTATCATTATACGTTTCAAAGAATACATGTATCCAGGAATGATTCCATTTCTCGTGGTGGTTCCTTTTTGTATTATTGTACAGATACATGGGCAGTAACACTAACTAATTTATTGTTGATCAAAGTATAGTATTAAAAGTGCATTTTGTAGAATACTGTTAGTGCTCAAGGGGGGGGGGGGTCAATTGACCCTGGATTTTGAACGCCTTAAAAACAATGTTCTCCACATTATTTATCTGTAAAACTGTACACAGTGATACACAACTCAATTAAAATCATATGAAACAAACACAAAATCCGTCATTCCGTTTTTCCCGCCAAGAATTGGAAATCTGCTTTTCCAAAGGAAATTTTCAATGAAATTTGGATTATAATTACAAATACATTGCTGAAATAAAAATTCAAAAAAGTTGTTTGGTTTCGGTTTTAGGGACAAAACTAAATTTAAACAGTGCCATCATTTTACCACTAGCTAATTATTTCAAAAACGACGCGATAGATTTTTTTTTTTTTTTGTACCAAAACATGCGCAACCCTTACCTTGACAATTACATAAAACAGCTTTATTGGGTTATGTTGCGATTTCGCTCTTCGCGCGAAAAACAAAATGCAGGGTCCATATGGACCCTCTTATGCCCTTAAAGTGTTAAAGAGGTATTGCCTCTTTAGCTCGGGAGGCATCTAGTCTACGGCTGAAATAGAAAAAAATGATTTTCCCTATCTTTATACGCAAGTTACTGTTAATTCACCAAATATTAAATGATTTTTCTTGCCTGAATATTGAATATTTGATTCAATTTGTTAAGTGGCCTGTGAAATAAATTAAAGTGCCTTTTTATCAAAATGATCAACAGTGGAGTATCAAGAAAAGTGGGTGTAACAAAATGAAGAGGAATTGAAAAACAAACGGTTTTTGAAATAGGGCCATTTTTCATTTTCTTCATGAAAAAACCAAGTCCTTAGAAATGTCATATGCGCATGCTCAAAGGGACATCGTATATGCTATACTCTAAAAAAAACTTACAAAATAAACCGAGTTCTGACCGATATGAATTTATCAATGCTTTTATATAGCGGTGATATTTCGCCTAGTGTCGTTACACTGCAAAATCCTGGTCGCTTAAAAATGAGGCCGTTTTATGGAACCGTACTAATCAATAACAACAGGTAACGCTATGTAATATCGTTGCAGACGAGTCGTAATCACTTTTATTAAAAGAGTGACACTTCCCATACTCTGCTATAAGTTCCCCGGGCGTACGTCTGATTGAATAATGTGTCACCGCTGCTTTCGTATTTGTCAAAACTTGACGCTATGTGATTTTCAATTAATGTTTTTAATTACTTCTGTTTTTCAAATAATCGTGACATTTTCAGGATTTCATATTTTTACTATATAGTTTGACAATATTAAAAATTATATACTTTTTTTTGACTTGGGCCGAATAAACACTGGACAGCTGTAGTGTTGGAATACATTGACCGCCTCTATTTTACACAATCTTATATTAAATTTCTAGTTGATAAAAATATTTAAAAACAATTCCTGAAATCACTTTTAAAGGGCACATGAATACATATCACTCCGGACTTGTATTTCCAATATAGACTTAAACATATACAATAGTATATAAAAGTACAATATTGCACGTAATCATGTTGCACATAAATATGCGACTTGCCGAAGCTGAAACAAATGAAGGCGATAATTATAATAACAAAATCATTTAAAGCCAAAGTATGTGCTAATTTGTTTATTGTGTTTAAAACAAGTTGTGAGACACACGAGCGACGAGCAGAAAGTGATTAAACAAACAGATTTTAGTGATGTTAGTCAATATCACCAACAGATAAAAAATGCAATTATAAACACTTTGTGCGTGATGTTAAAAAGCATCCATGCATTAAATACATGTGCAACACGAATGGATCAAGTCATGTAGAAATAAAAAGCGTCACACAGCGATATTCAAGCAGCCAATATACTGTTAACAAACCTTCCAATAATTTCTGGGTCTGTTTCATATCCGGAGTTTGTCGATCACTTACGGCGACATCCGATGAGTTTGTGGCCTTCCGATTGTTTCCTTGAGTAAAACGAACACGTCGTATGTATACATACATCTTGATTACAGTTTACTAAACAGAAATATTTTTCAGATAACGACAAACGACCGAAATCTGAGTGAATTCTGACTCTTTGAAACATGGGTTTTTGTCGAATGATTATTTTTCATGATAAATGAAATCACGTTTTTGAACTAAAATTATATTTTTTTGCTAGTTTTGTGGCACAATCTGCTAGTTTTCTAGTATGGACTATACTTCAACAAACACGTTTGGAGCTATGGTAAATGACAACTTTGCTCACATTCAACCAACTTAGCTCGAATATAACGGGCCTTTTTCGCCTTTTATCGGAATTTCAAGTAACTGAAGAGCATTATTGTGATGCGCGTGGATTACACCAATAATGCAGTTCAATTTAGTATGCAATTTCACATCCTTTCCATATAATACACAGCAGTGTTAATTTGATCTCGCTGAACATTCAATTAGTTTATTCATGCCCACTGAGCTGTTACTGTGTATTATGGGAAGGCCTAAATCATCCTCTAGATTACTACAAGAACGTATTTGTGAGCTGGAGGGTAATTACTATATAAACTTATTGTAATAAATCAGACCCGTGAAATCGGATGCATGTTTAATTTTCTTCAGGATTGTGGGCAGTCATGTTTGAAATGTAAGGATCGCGCTCCGATAGGCTGGGGCATTCGATGAGAGCACATGCTCATACAACGAGTGGTCATTGGGTGAGAGCAGGATTTTTACATTTGTTGAGAGAAAATTACATTAATATGAGGTCTTATTATTGGTCTTAAAATGAGGGTCATTGTGTGAGAGCACCATTATTGGACTTTGGTGAGTAAAATTTGGCATTCGGTGAGAGAAAAATATAAAGATTTATAGGGTCTTTGGACCTCTAATACTAACATCGATGTATACAACATAGCAATGGTAGTTACTACTACATTTTGACTCTATGCGTTAATATGTGGCAGAGGCCTAAGTGGCTTCTTATTTGCAAAGGGTCGCACAGTAAATAACTCCTCATGTATGATTTTCATGTAATCATTTTTTATCATAACGTTTCCAGAACACATACGTCTCCAAATAACGGATATTTCATTAATATCACGCTTCTGATTAAAATTCGAAGTCGATTAAGTGTGAATTCTAAACAAAAATATCTTGAATTCCAAATCAAAGTAAAAACTTAGAACAAACCTAAGGTGATAAATCTTTTACATTGTAAATTTATACGTCGCATACGAAACGTACATCAAATAGTTTGATCTATCTCTGACGTGTCAATGCAAATTGAAATCGTAAGAGTGCTGCCTAAACATAAATACGAAGTAGCATATTAAACCGATACATTTCTATGGAGGTCACACTTTTTAGCTAAACATTTTTATCTCTAGTTGCTTTGCAACCTGCTTGCAGAAAAGAGCTTTAAAAGATAAAATAATTCAAAAGGACGATGAATAAATTGGCAAGAAGGCAAGTGAATCGATTGCGTGTTCAAAGCATTAATGCTCGTGAATGATAAACGTGATTTATATAATAACTCTTGAGCAGGTTGCATGCTAAATTGCACTGAATAAAATGGGTTTCAGATCCAGAGGCAAAAGCATCTTAAAGTCAGAGGAGTCGTTAAAGTTATTCATAGCGAAATGCTAATTCACACATGTCTTTTTTAGTATGCAAAATGGTAAAGGTTTGTTGCAGATAGGTTAGTTGTGTACGATGGTATTAGCCTATCATATGTATGCAGGATAATTTACTATGAAATACGGTTGTGTTACTTTGTTCTAGATGCAAGTAGGTTGACGTCGTCTGTGTGTGGGGTGACATGTGGTTGCAGGGGTGCGGAAGGGTGTGTTCGGATTTGTGATGTGGGTTTTGTATGAGTGTGGGGTATATGTGTTGGGGTGTGTGGAAGGATGTGTGTTTTGCTTGCTAAAATTCTTGCGATGCTTATATGTGACTTGTCATATCGAAAGGTACCTTAAGGATCCCAAAATGAAAATTTATTTTTTGGTCTCATCTGATAGATTATAGATTAAGCTTTAAAATGACACCTTGCTTTTGGATATTGGATGTTTGATTGCAATGTTACGTCCAGATTGGTAAAAGACATCGGGCTGATTCAGAAAACTATAGTTCTGGGAAGTTTAACGTTTCTGTACCGAGTAAAACTTAAATGGAAAAAGAATTTTTATCTTGGTTTTTAAAACATTTTTCTTATGTTTTGGATGTTGGAATCTGATTAATATGACAGAATACACTTCAAAATTAACGTTTCTGATGAAATTGGAAATTTCACCTTGGACGTGATTTTTTACTATGCTCAGCTTCAATGGCCCATATCTCGTAATTTACTATGCCGGTATTAAGGTACCTTTAGATATGGCGTGACACATATTCATATATACTTGGCAGAGATTAGCATTATTATACGATTATGGAATTTGAAGCGACTGAAGTAAAGTCCAAATGAGTGAAATAGTTGCGTACATGTCTCTTGATAAATAAGGAAAATAAAATAAAATACAGATTGGATGAAATAAGGAGAATCAATGAAGAATGTCAATAGACAAATATTGTGTTTCAACTTAAAACATTGCCTCTTGGTTATGAAGTTTTGTAGAATCGGCACACTTGGAAATGTTGATCGTGAGTAGTTTAACCATTTGTAAATTAACCTATTTCTAACTGCACGAAAGTCCTCGTTAAGTGTCTAGCTTTAGAAGATTAAATGTTAATCATGCACTGTGAACAATTCTTTAGCCGCATACGTATACGGTATATTTTTTGTAACCTCTCGTATTAAATACTTTTGATTAAAAAAAATCCGCAAAGGGTAAAGGGGGCGACTTGTATTTAACAGGTCAGAGTGCCCATCTCTCTTCGAAGCGATTGGGCCAGACTCCACATTTTTTGTTATATTTGCGGTGAGGGGATCGCTACACCTCGTTCCCCGCGAATCTGTTTCCTTCCCAGCATTGAAGAAAGCCGGTACCCATTTGACACCTGGGTGGAGAGGAGCAAAATAGTATCTTGCTCAAGGACCCTACACACGACGCCCACCGGACTCGAACCAATGACTCTCAATACCCAGTGATTAACAGTCGAGGACTTTTCCGCTGGGTACGCATTTCCATTTTAATTTACTTCAACATTATTCAAGACTTATTATATAAAAAACAATACTTTCAAGAGATCTGATGAAAGGGTTAAAATTACAAAATTTAACACATCGAGGCTTCTTTTTAGTTATTCATTTATCAGATTTACTTCAAGAATTACATTATCTACATTGTATCAATTGATAACTTGCCTCTCTTGTGTTGCAAATTTAAAATTTGGACTTGTCACTAGGTGACAGATGGTCGTTAGTGACGAGTTTAGTATCTTTTTATTTGCATGTCAAATACGAAAACTAAGTACAATTCTTCCCAAACTCTGGTTGCTTTTATTGTAAGGCGTCGCCGAAGTATTTTTTAAGATAAAAATATACTTGTGTAAAATATTTTGTCGTTATGTATGCTAAAATTTCAAGGTTAGCGATAGTAGATGCGTTAAGGATCAGTAATGAGAATTATGACAGCTAAGAATAAATATTGAAATTACACCCGATGAAAATAAAGCAAATACTTATAAGTATTTTGTGTTATGTTTGAGGAAATTTAAAGTCCATGTCAGTGTACTTTGTAATTGCAATTGGAGTACCTTTGAACGAAATCTCTTAACAACAACATTCATGCATTTCACAAGATGCATATTTATAGTGGATCTTTTAAATTGATTTCTTACAGCGATTTACGCACGTACTATACCTTGTAAATAAGTAATAAAAAATTAAAACCATCCTCCTTTTATTTTGATGTAGTACACTCTTAAAATTATTTTGCTCTTTGTTGAGTAAAAAGGTCACAGCTCATTGTTCAGTAAAATCTTACTCAACATTGAGTAAAATCTTACTCGGTTGAGTCAATATTACTCAACGTTGAGCACATCTTACTCAATGTTGAGAAAAGTTTTTCCAACATTGAGTAGGATTTTACTCAACAAAATGAGCTGTGACCTTTGAGTAAATTTTTACTCAACAAGAGTAAAATAATTCTAAGAGTGTAGTTTGGACCGGATGTCTAAGAAAACAAAACCAATCTTTGCGTGTAATAACTAAGGTTAATGGACAGTCAAAATATATATATAAAGGTTGTGTCAGTTGGTAGTTTACTATAACAAAAGTTAGGTTACTGTATCTTGTCTGGTCCAATCTCATGATTATAAGTCATAAAGCAGATATTTTTCTGAATGGATTAAAAATTGGTCTTTTGGAAAAATTCTTAAATCTGCCTTATTTTTTTTTTCATCAAATCTTGAAATTGGACCTGAAAATTTTGCATCTAAATATTTGACAAAGCATAATTTATTTTCTTACATTATCGATTAAAATGAAGTAAGTTTTATATCTAATATTTAAGTCCGTTTTATTGAGTATAAAATGACACCTTGAAATATTTTAAAGACCATCCGAAAAGCCAAGAACCTCACACGTGCAAAGATTGGAATTTTTCTGGGACACACTGAACTTCACTGAATTTATGTAGGTATGAACATCCAAGTATCTGCGCAACGTTACGTATTGATTTTAACTGTCCTATTAAATGTACATGCATTTGAAATCTGGATTCAATCTGAATTATCTAAATTTGGATTTTCAACAATAAGAATACCTTGCTTGACACAATACTATCAGCTGTATTGCAGCAATGCAATGTTGTATATTTAACTTGACTTGAGCTTTACACATTAGTTGCCTACGACCACGCCATATTTTCATTTAAAAAAAATATGTAATCGACAAATGTAACCCGTGTGCGTTTTCAGTAGTGTGACATGCTTCGAGTTATTGATGTATGAATCACATGAAACGAATTAAACACCTGCACCGTAGCTAAAAACGATACAACTATCATGTATCTATGTATTTCATTTAATCAATAACTGCCATCCTTCTATATACAGTTCAAAATAAATAAGTTGCCGCTAAAGAACATTGGTACTTTAATAAAGCAGTTGTGTCCTTTTATAGATTGGTCACAATAATCGTACGGACAGCTTACGAGCGGTGTTTAGTCCATCTAATAGGACCACGCGACTCCCTCGTTGCTCGCTTTACTCACTACTCTAGGTCCTTTTAAACGGACTAAACAATGCTCATAAGCTGTTCGTACGATTATATTGACCAAGCTCTTAGTTGTTTCAAACTGTAAATTGTAGTCTTGAATGATACAAAATCAACGTGCAATTAAGATGAACGTTGTCCTTGAAAAGTCACATTTATGACATTTTATGGTGAATTAAAAGTTGCTGTTTTACTTCATGTGATTGCCGTGAACTTTTAAATGTATTGAAAAATTAAGGCTTTCTTGGAGTAAACAGTATTTAACCCTCGTCTTTCCAGGCTTTTTTTGTAACAAGTCTACCCAACGGGGGTTGGGGGGTTGCAACCCCCCTGAATTTTTAAAACGGACCCCTATGAACTTGGTTTTGCTATCAATGGATAGGTATAGTCTTCCTCTATCCAACGATACCGAGATCTTAAAAGTCAGCCAAGGTGTTACGTAATTATGACATCATAAAGTTCAGCAGGATAGGAAAATCGGGATTGTGGCCACCAAAATCAAAATGTTGCTATAAAACTTCTAAACAACAGTGTCTAGTTCCCCTTTGCAAAAACATTCGATACAATGGGTACTTAGACTGAATATTAACCCTTGTTTGTAACTTCGGTTAAGGCAAAAGGTACAGTGGGAACAGAAACAAGAACGGAACTAAAACCAATGGCTGTTATGTGCTACCCGTCTCCGTTTCCGTAGCATTAACGCTAGACTCGGCTTTATTGTATATATTTGTTGGGGAGTACCCCACTTCTGAACACAATTGATCCTGATTTACCATGAGTGCCTTCCAAGTACTGCTTATTTACCGGTACCAACCTCTGTCACCTTTGTTGAAAGGAAAAATGTGGAAAAGGAATCTTACTCATGTACTCTTGTAGTGGCCAAGGCTCTAACCAACAACCTAGCGAATACAAGTTGGATACTCTTACCACTGCTAATTTGAGAATATCATGCTATTTTCCTAGACCTTTGATCCCGGGAAATAGTATATAATATCAATATCACTTCTGCACAATAATTTTTACTAATTACCTCTTGAGCAATCAATACTTGCATGCTATTGAACTCTTGACTGCCAATATTGGAGTGTGTTTTGGGGGATTGGATGTGGGGTCTACTTGTGTGAGTTGTTGAATACCAATAAATTACGAAGAACTATAATGGAAGATATTTTTATATTTTAGACTAATTATTACAGAAATTGTATTAAGAAACTGTTGATTTCATTTCACACTGTTTGCTCTTTTCCTTCTTCAAAGTAAATTAATCAATAATGAAAATAGTTAAAACCTATCTCAGCAAATTTGTTCACTTAAGTGAGCTTTCGTCATGCACCCGCTATGACTTTTTCAAACTGACGGTCTGGTTAGAGATCTTGGTCGTCATATGACCCGGATGACGTACGGTCATGTGACAAAATTATTGGTTCGTAAACTGGGTGGAGGTCAAATTAATCAATACTTTGAAAATAAGCAATATTTTTTACACAAATTATAGCTACTAAAAGTTCTTCTTTCTCAAATTAATAGGCTATAATAGCAATTAAAAACGCCAACACACTAGTATGAAAAAAATATAAACAAAACAGACATTTTTAAGTTTTTTATTAGCGATTTTAGCTTTAACCGTAATACGAATTTGACCTTTTTAAAGTTTCTTCCTTATTACATAATGACATGCTTTGACTTGAATGGACAGATGAATCACGTCTCAAATGATTTATAACTCGACCATTTCGAATATTGAACTAGACATATAATCCTTCGCCTCATGGTAATGCACGGATACTCTAACTGATAAAAATCTTTAGGAATATTGTAGGAGGTGTTGTGCCATATACTTGGATACCTAACAAAAGGTGGAACCGTTACATTATGAAGTGTAACATAAACTTAAAAATACTGGCATTTAACCCGTGTCCTCGAAGGGGGGGGGGGGTGCAACCAGTGGCGTAAATGCCTTCTTCGGTCAGTGGGGGCAAGCAACTTCGGGTCCACGGAAAATGATGTCATGTTTTTTAATGCGAGTGTAGCGCGCGAAAGATTTTCGGCAAATTCAGCCAAAAAACAGCAGATACCGTATCTGCCATCTATGGTCAAAGAGAGGAACAAGTGACATGATTCAAAAAAAATGATGTGATGTTTTAGTAAAGCGCGAAAGTTTTTCGGCTAAAAATAGGGAAGAGCAAGTGACATGGTTCAAACAAAAATAGGCCTAGGGCCTACCGTATGTGATTTTGTTTTTCAATGAGCGCGTATTGCACTAACAAAAAATGTTTACAGTGTAGCTTATTTCACCTAAAACTGTTATAAAATCTTTCATTCTCACGGTATTTTTATTTTGTCATGTTAAAAACGGTATACTATATAATATGTTACAGTCCCCTGATTTTTGCCAAAATTAATAATATTTGGTCAAGTATTTTAAAGACTTGTGTAAAATGTATAACACGATTGAAAATTGCTATGGCCTATTTGATAAGTCAAAAATAATATTTAATTGCCCAAACTTGTTATAGCATTGAAGCACTGGGTTAGATACAGGTCAAGTAGGTCTATTTACCCTCACTGAGAACAAAGGATTTCTAAGAAGTGCTATTGTGTTATGTGTGTACACAACTGTATGTATTGATAGGGAATTTCCCATTTCTCTTGTAGAGGAGGCCAGATAATTCTAGAATTATGTTTGCTAGAATGGCGTGGAATTAAGAGGGTTTTCCAGATAGATATAAATGAGTATAAAAGGAGATGGATTTGTATATTTGGGGTCAGTCAGCTTTGAAGTTAGCTATTACAGAGTGAGCTTTTTGGATTAAGATATTTTGGAGGAAATAAAAGCAGATTGGATGAGGTATACCAATACTATTAAATTTAACGTTTTTTTGCTATATCTCAAACACTTTTTGGAATTTCGAAGTGAAATATCAGAAATATATGGGCTTTTATTTGACATAAAAAATGCAACACTTCTGGTTGAGCCATGGGGATGAGAATGTGATTGGAACCTTTAACATTAATTATTATGTTTTAGTTATTCTCACGGGTCAGTAAGCTTGTCAGCAAAGTGTAAATTGTGGCCCGCTGGTAAACACCAGAATTACGTTGCATCGAGAAAACGATGAAACTTTACATAATAAAAGTAACATTTTACAATAATATGCTAATCATGATAATGATGTATGTTTTTAACCAAAATGTGTAGCAAATGCTACATCTGCAGTATCAAAATTGTAAACGTTCTTGGCAAAAACTGTTTTAACAGAGAAGAAATGGTAAAATCTCCAGAACTTATCCTGAAGCATAAGAATTTTTTGTTCCAACTTGTATATAACTTGTTTAACGTGAATAATATCTTCGAAAATCTACCACTTATCAGTCAGCAAAATCCTGCAATTAAACAGCATTTTGTAATAAATCATCTATCAGGACTCCGAATCAGTAGGTCGTGAGTTCGAGCCCCGCTACGTTCAGCGGGTTATGTCCTTGGGCAAGGCATTTAATCCTCATTGCTTCGTCTACCCGAGCGTTATTGGGAAGCTGTTATGGGAAACATTACAATCTAGTGCGCGCTTGGCCAGCGACTCCTAGGTGAATGCGAAATGATTGTGACGGTTTCCTGACGGCAGCGTAATAATAGGCATCAGCGCTTTGAAACAGTTGTATAAGGCGCTCTATAAATGGTGTGTATTATTATTATTATTATTATCTACAAATCGTCAATCAGGAAATAATTTAATGGTTTTAATAACAACGCATGTCGCTCGACTGTCATCTTTTTGCACATCGATTTATCATCCGATATTTTATTGAAAGGCTAATAGATAAAAAGCTTTATAGTCCAGTCAAATTAACATAAATTTGTTTGAAAGGTCAAAGGTCCGAAGGAGCGTAGCGACTGAGGGTCTTTGTACTCACAACCCTTCCTGTCTACCCAGCCAGTCACTTACATTTTGAGACTGAACTACATTTAAGCTCCACCCTAAAATACTAACACTTTATCAATGAGCTGTTTGTGTTAATCACCACAGGAGATCAAAATAAGACTAACCACAAGACCCTTTAGGCACATCTCCTATCTATCCAAGTTGACCTTGGTTCTTGGCATGGAAAGAACATTCATAATGATAAACCTAAGAATACATTGTGTATATTTAAACATTTGTCTGGTGAAAAGTGTCTGAATTTAATACACAAGTAATGTTTTGTGACAAAGAAATATTTGATGTAACAGCAAGAACTACTAAAGTTAAAGTTTAAACATGAATTGTATTTGTATATAAATGGGAATGTGATAATGGTGACTTTTAGAAGTATGTAAATATTGTAAACTTAAAACAGTAAATGACATGATAGTGATCTAATTTATTTTTCTTTAATTTTGAAATCTTATTCATTTGTTTTGATTAACATTTATGATTTCTTAACTTGCTTGTCTATCTTTTCTCTGTTTGTTGAAACAACATTGAACTTATTCAACCACATGATAACAAAATGTTTATTTAAGTTTCCAGGTTTTTTTTTCTAGTTTAAGAAATACCTGCACATTGAACACTAAATGTATTTCATAAGAATTAAAGACCTACTTAATTGCGTAATTGTTTATAACAAAAGATTTCAACATAGACAATTTTACTTTGCTTTGAAACAAAGGCCAAAAAAAAACCTGTCTCATATTCCTTACAAAAACGTTACGTGCTTGTTTGTTTTTATTACTTTTTAGGTCACTATATTTTTTATCTCTCAATGTCAGAAAAAAAGCAAAAAAGGCTAATAAAAAAAGCGGAAAAAGAACTCTGTCTCAGGTTTCTTACATTCAAAACCCCTAGTGCTATGTGTTTGTTTGTTACGTTTTTATCCTGGGAGGGGGGGGGGGGGGGGGGGCTTACATTGAGACTCGAGACCTCGAGACTTCCTTTTTAAGCCTCCTCTTCCGCTCCGATCCCCAAGATGCTCTTTTCAAGATCACCTCAATTTTGAAGACCCCATTTTCAAAGAAAATCACTCAAAATTGTGTTTTATTATGTTTTCAAGCTAATTTTGAGCGATTTTTAGCTCACATAGTCGTATTTTTATGGGAAAAAGCAATTCCTGAGACCTCAATTCGGGAAAAAATCAGTTCCATATACCCAGGCCTATTTTTGAACAAAATCCGTTCCGCAAGACCCTATGTTCGATATCGCGGATCTCACATACCTACAAAAATGTATTACGTTTACGGGTTTATTACGTTTTTAGGTCAGTTTTTTATCTCTCGATATAAGAAAAAAATAAAAAAGCAAAAATCTCCTGAAAATTTTAAGAAAATGGGGTAAAATTCGAATTTTTAACCCTATGCCCGCGGTTACCTGAGACAGAGTTCTTTTTTGTTTGCCTCATTAGTCCTGTTGAAAACTTTAAAGGGATTCCCAAAACATAAAGTCCAAAATAAGGTTTTTGTTATACAAAACCGTTCACTTTATTTCAGTTTTATTCAGATTATATTCAAAATTACTCTAATTTTTGAGGCGATCTTTCCAAAATTGGCAATGGCGAGATGTATTTTCTTTTCTTTTATGTCTCTTTGGCGCAAAGTCAAAATCGTTAGCGGGAACACTGGATAGGCCGTCAAAGTTTTGATGTAGGATGGGGGACACAGAAAATTTTTTAGTCACCATTTTGAAAAATATATGCATGCTATGAGGCTGAAACTTGCAGGGCATGTTGGAATTATCATTTTACTTCTCTATTTGCCAAACTTGAAATTTAGTTATTTGCACCCCCCCCCCCCCCCCCTTAGTTAGACTTGATACAAAAAAAGGCTTGGTTAGACGAAGGTTAAAAAATAAATCGACAAAAGACTTAGAAAGCAATTAATAAGCACACGAGAGACTTGTCTTTTAATCTATTAGACATGGTTTCAAATCCAACATGTTTTGTCATTTCAACAAGTCTCCATAGATTTAAGTCTTAGTTTTTTACAGTTGAATGTTTTGATACTGGGGAGGAAGAGGCAACAGAAGGTTGTTTTGAAAATTGAATGATAATGATTGAAACCCGTACTTGTAGTTGCAAAACGTGCTAAATTGGCACAATTTGATTGAAAATCAGCTAAAACAGTTTTTGTAGTTTTTTAAGATATACATGGCATTTGAATATTTTTAAGCATTTATTTGATTAACGCTGTAGTGCTGTTTATACCAGGGTCTTAAAGAGTGTTGTACAAAACATGAAACAATGATTTTAACCAGAAATGTACATGTGTTTTTTGGTGTTACCTACGAATACACTAAATTTGGGTATACTTATACCTAAAATTTGAGACTATTATTTAAAATCATACTTCCACCTGGCCAGCTTCTGTCAGTTGGAGGTGTGGCCTATCAGATAGTGGTGTGAATTTGGTGTCTGATACAAGAATGATGTCATTAACTCCAAATCTGATTGGCTACTTAATTGGATGGTCTATGTTTGGGGTTTCCCGCTGGACGGGAAACTAACATACAGTAAAGTCAATGGAACATCAGGAAATTGGGACAGTTTATCTCTCTCGAAGTTCACTGACCATATATCAAAGCATGGTTCCATATCTCCTAGTGGTTCCCTTGTGTTTGTATTATTGTACAGATATATGGGCAGTAACACTGACTAACCCTTTTCCGGATCAATTTTGATCTAAATTCTCCTTTTTTGATCCGAAAAGGGTCAAATTTTAGGAGAATTTGGATCAAAATTGATCCGGAAAGGGTAAGCTCATATTTGATACTTTATTGGATCAATTTTATTTTTTATTTTTAAGAGTGTACTGTCAGACGTTGAAAATGAAAAGCATGACTACATAGTTAAAAATATGCTCGTCACTTTTTTATCTCGTCTTGATGTATAATTGAAGTCATGTTCGAAACAAATTGCAATCAGGGACGCCGCGGCAAAATGATGTACTTGTCGGTTCTACACTCTTAGAAGGCCGGGATCAAATTTTTGATCCTTTTTCGGGATCATTTTATTTTGATCCTTTAAGGATCACTTTTGATC
>JXSR01S024447.1:121526-136100 GCA_000969725.1 Ophiothrix spiculata
AAAGGACAATTTCAGAACCTGGAAATTTACAAAATTGCGGCATTTTAAAGCACCAATGTTCGGATGTTGCTCCAACTACTTCTGACAAAGATTGTAGAATACATACTACGGAACTGGCATAGGGTTCTCGGAGAGGCTGCAAAGACTGACAAATAATAAAGATGACCCCTTTTAGCACATGCTTTGTTTAATGGTAGTCTTTCTTGAGATAGTATTTGTAACAGGTTACGTGCATGGCAGGTATAGATTCAAGTGATAAGTATGGAGTACTCAACTTAAAATAGGTAACTTAGAAGGTTTCTCGTTGTCAAAACGTTATGAGGCTAAAATAAATAACAATAAATAAATAAATATTAAAAAAAACCCGATACGATACAGTCTTTCGTTGACAATATAGTTTGAATATTAAAGGTAGGTATTCTGATCTTGTGAGAAATTTAAAATGAACTTTGATGCTACAAGAAAAAAAGCAAGATACTGAAAACTTTTTTGACTATGTTCAGCTTCAATGACCCGTATCTCGTAATATACTATGACAACTTTGGGTTTACTTAGGTACCTTTTGATGTTGGCCACATTTAACGTAAATTTGAAATGTCTTACACTCTTTTAGCTCTTTTTTATGTCCAATGGTAGTTCGTTCCATAACCGTTCAAATATGATAATGACAATAATTACGTACTTAAATGACGCATTTCAAACAAAACAAGGATACTCGAGCACCTTTTCAAAACAAAGTTTTATGCTTGATTTTGGGGTATTAAAATCAACTTTAGGTTTATCTGGTTTATCATTAAGCATGCATCAAATGAACAAGGTAGTAAAAGTAACTATAGTTGAAGTCAGTAACATCTTTTTGTACATTATAAACTATTCTGTATTAATTTCAATTCTGGTTTAAGCAATGATAAACTTCACAATACTGTATAAATGTAATACGAAAAGTGTCGCTAAAGTGCTACAAATCAGCACAGCTGTGCGTCTCGTCATCATTGCCAAATTCATGTTCGAAAGAAATGCTTATGTAGATTCCCCGTCAAAAATATACTAAATTGTCGATGAATCCTATGCAGGATGAAATGAAATCTATGGTCATATTCTATGATTTCAGATAAGCATGTCTCTATCGTCTACTGTTTTTAACCCAAGGCAATAGGATTTAATCAAAACGAAGAGCTAACTGCGACGGTACAAACGCATCATTCCAATCATGGTTACCTTGATATTTACATCGTCTTAAGTAAATACAGGTTATGATCGCTGATTTGTCTCCGATTTTATTCGGTATTAAGCAAGGTTGAATTCGTATGTATACTCGGCTAGAGATTTTTTAGTTGTTTAGTTATTTATACTTCTGTGGTGATATGAGCATGGGTGAACTGAAAATTAGCGATGTGCTATAAGATCCCATTTTGTTCGTTTCTCGGATAACATTGATTAATGTCATCAGAAATTATAAATAAGTAAACGTTCAATGACAATAATCGTATTTCTTAGCCTAAAGGTATTTAGTACCATTGCTGGGATTGTATAAGAGCAGCCATTTTCTAACATTTGTAGTTATCTGTTATGGTAGAACACCCTGCCGATTCAAAATGAAGGTCATATCAAAAGTTATCTTATACTGAGGCGGTATCTTTAATAGAAATGTATGATTTAACATGATTCGATATAGCAATTGCTTAACTCTCTTAGACTATGGTCACAGTAACTCGTACGAGCGGTGTTTAGTCCGTTTAAAAGGACTACAAGCAGCGAGCAACGCGAGCAACGAGGGCGTCGCTTGGTCCTATTAGATGGACTAAACACTTCTCGTAACTGTTCGTACGAGTTATTGTGACCATAGTCTTAGCTGTCTCGTAACTGTATTGTTTGTTTTTGTGACGAAATATTATATTTCTAAACTTATACTAGTCTTGTCCAAAATTAAATGCATTAAAGGGGCATTGGACAAAATTTCGAAATTTTATTTCAGGATGATTTACACTTCACATACTAGACAATAACACTTAATTAATAAATAGCGGGCACATTTTGATCAGAAAGTCAAAAATTTCAATTTTATTTTGTTTTTTTGATCTTGGGTATGAGGCTATTCTCTAAACGTATTTATTGAAGCTATATATAAAGAAAGAGCCAAAGATTCGTTTGTAAAACATTCCGTTCACATCATAGATTGCAGATAAATCAAAAGAAGTTTGAAGTTTGCATTAGATCTCCCAAAAAGGCCAATTTAAAAAATTAAACTATAGAGGGCAGTATTTATCGTTGTCGACAACGATAATTAGAAATAAAAGAATATCTAAACATTTTGATATAAACGGTTTGAATTTGACTTTGAAACTTTGCATACTCTCATTATTACTGCTAATACTTCAAATGATGCAAAAATCTCAAAAAGCATGGGGAAAATTTGGGGATGATGCTGAACTTGTCCAATGCCCCTTCAACATGTTTAACCTTGTGAACAATTCAACACCTTGGTTATCATTTATCAAATTTGTTTCATATTGATTCTTAATAAAAGATATGATAAACAAATTTTACAATTTGATTTGAAAATCATATACTACAAAGGAAAAGTAAAAGCAATCAATTATTATTTGGTGGCCCATATATACTAGCATATTCATTGATTTTCACAATAGTCAAGCTTTTTCTCTCCCTGCTAAAGGAACGGCTCAGTCACATGACTGGAAGTTCGGTTAGGCAAACACATAATATAATATAAACAGTCTCGCTAAATCGGTTTTAGAATAAAAAAGGGTCTAAATACGATCGGACATTTCATCGTTTCTTCAAAATTGTCACCAAAACCAATAACCAATTTCAGTTGGATTCATAGTTTCGCTTGGTATTTGGAGGTATCTGTAAAGTCTTGACGTAACTCTAACACTTTCTTTATGAACAAGTTGCACATCTCCTTAAATCAAATTTGCCTGTGATATTAACTTTGATGAAAATAGAATAGAGTAACACATCTGCATGTCACACATTAATCTTGTTTTGGTGTAAAAGATTCATTTCCAATGTCAGCTACGAAGACAATGCATATGCGGCAGCTGCGCTTTGAGATCTTGTTTAGGTTATTAAGCGCTATATAAAAGCGTGCATATTATTATTATTATTATTATATGCTATACTTATTGCTTATGAGTTTTAATGTATTATGTAAAAATGACTTAGGGTTATAATGTATTCTCTAAGGAAATATTCTATGATTTCAGATTCGTTTCGCATATTAGCAAGTCTCTATCATTTGCCGTTTTTTGCCTAAAGCAATAGGATTTAATCAAAAAGAAGTGCTTACTGCTACGGTGCAAACTTATCCCTTCTACCTTGGCATCCTTGATATTTTCATGTATCTATATACATATTAAATGCAGTGTTGTGATCGCTTATTTGTCCCCAGAGCTATACGTTATGACGAGACGTTGAATTTAGATGCATGTAATGAATGCGGATACTCGGCTGGAAATGTTTTGAGTTCTTAAAATCCAAAAAAGTAGATCAATGTTAGAATAGAAAGGAACTATTGTCACCGAAAGCAATAAGCAACTGCAATAATAACTTCCAATGTGTTATTATAATGTTACAGTCGTGGCAAGTCAGAGCAGATGTACATATCGTTAATGGCTATTGACAGACAGAATGAATGCCACCTTTGGCATATGTCAGAAAAACGAAACTAGATTAAATCATGAATGGCATTTTATGACGTAGAGAAACTCGGTGACACGATTAACGAATTCGGAATCATATGCATATTTTGCAAAAAATAATCTTATAAAATAATTAAAAAAAAAGACCCTCATGTGGAACATATTTTGAATTTAATTATATTGTTGATAAAAAAAACCTTTGATATCGAAAGATACTATTGGAATATAAACATTCCTTTTGTAAAGTAATAATGTATAAATCATAGCGATTGTATTCATTTTCAACTATTACCTTGCAATTAAATAATCCTAAATACAGAATAACAACAACAACAAGAACAAAAATTGTGACTTTCATCTTTCATAATAAACAAGTTGCAGATCTTCTTGAATTTAATCAAAATAATTAATTTTGACATTAATAATTTTAACACCTTGACACAGCTAGAAACTCTATATACGGTTTTTTTTTTAATTCTCTTATGCTTCATTGTGAAAATTTTGTTTGATACATTGTGACAAAATAATATCACTAATAATTCAAAATAATCGCTAATTAAATGTTAGCACCTTTTCACTGAAGCAAGTCGCTGTTAGTTTTATTGTAAATGCAATGTTTTTGTGCAAAACATGTCATGTCGGGTTCTACGGTATGTATACTATAATTAATTCTTTAAAATCTGCATCACTACCGATTTTTGATAGTATCAAATTTTGTCATCTTAAAAGTCAATTTGTGTGTACTCTGGCATGTAACATTGATCATCCACTCCTTGACCAATCAGTTTTAATTACCGCCTCGATACCGGAACTGTTGAGTTTAATTTTAAGTAATGTAGAGCGATTACACAGCCGCACCAGTTGTTGATGATATGGAAACAAAAACAAAGAAGAAACAAACAAAGGAAAATAATACAAAAAAATTAATTAACCAAAATCGACCGACTTTTGGTTTTGATTAACACGTATCAATTTATACTAAGATGAGCATCTAACCATTAATGGCAGTGAATGTTTCAACCACTACGGTCGTGATACGCCCTGACACTACGTATTTAAAGTATTCCTTAGAGTTGCTGTTTTGATAAACCCTAATGCATCTTTGATTCGACGCTGAAAGTGCAAGTGAGATAAGGCTGGCAGAGTAGATAAAAAGTCAGATATGCAGTGGTGCACTTTACGTCTGGCATACTTTTAAACATGAAGTTTGTAATGGAGCTTCTGTAAAGTTAATCATGGAATCCTAAGAAGATTCATTTTGTGTTTTGTTTTACAAGGAACAGTATTGTGTCTAATGCATTGTTCCTGGATAAAGAAATAAAAGGAATGTAATATTATTAATAAATGACAGAAATGTAAAACAATACTTCCCTTTTAATTATACTGATGTTCGAAGTATATAGAGCTCATTCTCTGATAAACCGTGCAACTTTGCCATTTTCGTGTCGCTGACATTTTGTTTATATTTGTAAAGCCTATTATAAATAAATTTAGTTGTTTAATTTGTAGATAAGAGTCATATTAGTAACATGCATTAACCCTCGGCTAAGGAGAGGGGGGGGGAGGTGGTTACCACCCCCTAACGGATGAACGCCGATTGCACCAAAACGAAAAACAAAGCCATCCTGAGGATGTGGGTAATTGTTTTTACATCCTTTGTGGTCGTTTTGACGAAAAAAACGGGGGTACCACCTAAGGTAGGGTAATGGTAGGCCGTCAAAGTCGGCGAGTAGAGGGGGGGGGGGGGGTTGCCACCTAGAAAAAATTTGAATCACCATTTTGAAAAATACCGCCATGCTATGGACTTGAAACTTACAGAACATGTTAGAATTATTGGTTCCTTAATTCATTAGCAAGAAACCCGACGACAACCGGACATTTATAACTTTTTTAGCGATTTAAAAAAAAAATTGTAGCAATTTTTGCAAAAAGTCGATTTTTTTCGGTCCGGAAATAGTTTGTGACGTCATAATTACGTAACGCCTCGTCCCATCGTCATGATCTTGGTATCAATGGAAGGAAGAGACCCTACCCTATACTATAGTACCCCAAAAATAACTTTGGGGTCCCAATTTAAAAATCACAGGTAACTACCCCAACCCCCTCCCCTTTAGGAAGACGTGTTTCAAAAAAAAGGCTTAGGAATACGAGGGTTAAATTTGAAACATGTCGCTAAATAGCAAAAATATATAAATCAAAAAATGCATTACCCTTGTTTTACCCATGTTACCAGCCATGTTGCTTTCTATGCAGTGCAGCCCCACTCTTTTCACATGCATGTGGGTCACATTTTAACAGTCCGAGTTAGGTTCTAATTAAAAAAATATAACATAGAGTCATTATTTTATTACAAGAGCTTTTTATTGCATGTCGCTAATAATGCCAACAGATACGTTATCATATTTCAAATGGTCAAGAAACTAGAAATAATGAGGTACATGGATGTTACCAAATGTGTTCAATCATACTAACTTTGGTGTTATATAATATATTTGGAAAACAAAAATGTGTTTTTAAAGTAAAAAATTGCAAGCATATTAATGTCAATAAAGCCATATATTACGCTAGTGTCGAAACAGATACGTTATGTACATTTTATTACCCCTCGTGAAATATCAATGCATTATAAAAGGGAATGCTATACCATTATTAACTACTGTAAAAGCTTACTCATCGAGTGTACAAAGTAAGTTGGTAAGTAGGCAGTGTTGCCCATCAACATAAGATTTAGACAAGAATCAAACAGACACGTCATGACTGATACGTTATCTTAAAGAATAGGGAATGGTTAACAAATATTAAGAATTTTTAAAAATTTCCCATGCACTGTTTCTTCTTCAGAAACCATAAGAGTTTGATAAGATATAATATTTGTTTTATATTTTTCATGAGTTATTATACACTGTTGCTCATATAGTTGGAATACAAATATTTTTACCACTATTTTATGTAAATGTCAATTTATGATGAAAGTATCTGAAAACTTATGTTGATTTTGGTCAGATTTAATAGGTAATCTAGTTAGGTATGAAATGATTCTCCGAATGTGATCAATTTTCTCATGTACTGTTAAAAAAAACAATTTGTACTAGAAATGTAATTAAAGTGTACTCGAATGATGTTCCAAATGTGCACATTCCAATCTTGTACTAGAATTGTACTCGATTTTCTTCAGGGTTATGACATCTTAAAAGGTTTTGAAGATGTCATAAACCGTCAGTAACTTTCACAAAGCGAAGATGCTGCGATACCACGCACTTCCAACCTGGCTAAGAGCGTACTCATCAGATGGTTGCCGACTTTGTATACGTCAATTCAATTTCAAATTATTAATCATTAAGGCACTGTGATGTTTATTCCGCGTGGATATGTGAGAATACCCTTTTTATCTTTTTTCATCTCTGAATTATTGTCTTAGTCATTGCTTGTTTGCACAGTTAAGAAACAAACAATTAAACAATTATACAGTATACTTAGAGCGTTAGTACTTGCCCCATTTAATGTTTTTAGTGAAGTAAGGATTTTCTTTCTCATGAATACCTCTATCGCTAAATGCCTGAGGGAAGCGCAGTCGTTATTTATTCAATAATCAAACTTGCATAAATGAATTTTGTACAATATACGGTTTATAATCACGTGTTATGATTACACAGATTTGCATTTGACTTTTTAACACCACAGAACTTGTATATACTGTTTTGAATATTTGCTGTACATAAGTAGCTAAGATTTCACTTGACAAAGACATTTCGTCGAAACGTCGTATTTACCAACTTCATCACAGCACTACCAATACCAACACAGGTAACTATTGCCTCTGTTATGATTACATATTACATATTGAATAAGACTTTCACCATTACGGAATGATATGCGGACGATTGTGTTTAATGCAAACAAGTTGGATTATGATGCCGTGCAGTTTTAAAAGAGGATTGGGTAATAAATACTTAACAGGGTTATCACTGCACAATGAAGAGATTTATGCGCGGGTAATTAAACGCTCATGCCTGAGGTATCAGTACTCAATCAAAATATGTTTTTTGTCTTTTAACTAATTTAATACGTCAACAATTACTTTTATTCTATTTAATATTTACAAGGAGGGATCAATTCATCAAACTCTTCCAACAAATCAGGACGTAAGCTCGACAATTTAAACATGACATACACCTTCGTGTGTAGCGTGGCAAACAGAATCAATAATTTTTCGTTTTTATCAACAGGATGTGTAGTTTTACTAATCAGTACAAATATATACCTTTTACACAATCTTATATTAAATTGTTAGTGGATAAAAACGTTTTGTTTGTATCACTTTTAAAGGACACATGACTGCATATCACTCCAATATAGATTGAAAAAATCAAAGTACAATATTGCACGTAATCATATTGCACGTAAATATGCGACTTGCCGAACTGAAACAAATGAAGGCAATAATTATAATCAAAAAATAATCAAAAAATAATTTAAGCCAAAGTATGTGCTAATTTGTTTATTGTGTTTAAAACAAGTTGTGAGACACACGAGCGACTAGCAGAAAGTGATTGAACAAACACATTTTAGTGATGTTAGTCAATATCACCAAAAGATCAAAAAATGCAAACACGTTGGGAAGTGATGTTAAATGTTAATGCATCCATGCATTAAACACATGTGCACGACGATTGGATCAAGTTACGTAGACATAAAAAGCGGCATGTACGTATCTCTATATGAAGAGCCCGATTCCAAAACCTCTTACGTCCATTTTTATGGAATTTGAGTTTGAACCTGAAACATATAGTGCTTGACCGTACCTTCCAAGCAATGATAACGATTTGTTGCAAAACCGCCTATAATCTGTTGAAAATGTCAATCAAAAATTGACTTTGTTTCCAAAACCTCTTACATCCAAAATAGTTTTGTGACAAAACCTCTTATGTCCATGCCTGTTGTTGTTATTGGACCATAACTAATGAATCGCTCGGGGGAACAACAATTATCATTTCCCGCAACATTTGAATTAGACAAGTACTGCATGTAACTACATACTTGACATGCATTGTGCTTTTATAATTGTATCCAATACACTGGTCAATTAGTACCCCCTGATCTTTGCACACCGCATTTCGTCATCGTGGAGATAGCAGTAATATACCCTGGTCGCATAACTAATGAATCGTTTGATTTGGGTGGGGTGAAAACGGGGTGGGGGATGGGGAGGGTTCGTATATCAGCATGATTTATAAGCGAAATGTACGAAGGAAAACTTACAAATTATGCTGAAACCGTTAAATTACATTGTTTTATAATCAAGTAAGGAAAGGAAACCGTATGTAATGGGGTGTGGGGGAGGGGGTAACGGAGGAGGAGAGGGAGTGGGAGGGATATGACATAGAACGCTTTGCCAAGTTATTTACAACCTATCATAAGCCTGTGAACATGCCGCAATTTGCGTGAACCACTCTGTTGCTATTGCATTTTGTGCACTTTCTGGACGGTTTTAGCTGAGCATATATCTTTAAATGGTGGGGACGGGGTGGGTGGGTGGTGGAAAGGGTGGGTTTTGGGCTTTAAAGGTGTAACTACATAGATGTGAATGTTATAATTACTAAATTACATCATTTTACACTGAAAATATGATCTTAATTTCTGAAATTGATTTATTTTGTTTGTTGTCCATTGATGTATTATTGAGTTTGGTGACAAAACCTCTTACATCCATTTTTTTGAAATATTGTAATTAGTTAAAAAATAATTGTCATTAGTCTGATTTCTGTAAACATAATATTGTAAACAAGTACATCATTATACTTAATTTGCATGCAAACTTGATTCAAAATAACAACGTAAAAATGTCATAATAAACTTTCCTTGTTTTCTCAGTTTAACAAAAATGGATGTAAGATGTTTTGGAAACAAGCTCTTAGTATACAAACATCAATGTATAAAACATGGCAATGTTAGTTATTACTACATTTTGACTCTTTGCGTTAATATGTAGCAGAGGCCTAGTGGCTTCTTATTTGCAAAGGGTCTCACCGTAAATAACTCTTCATGTATGATTTTCATCCAATCACTTTTTATCATAATGTTTCCCGAACACTCATGTCTCCAAATAAAGGATATTTCATTAATATCACGCTTCTGATCAAAATTCAAAGTCGATAAAGAGTGAATTTTGACAAAAATATATTAAATTCCAAATCAAAATAGAAACCTAGATCAAACCTAAGGTGATAAATCTTTTACATTGCACAATTATACGACGAATACGAAACGTACTTTAAATAGTTTGATCTGTCTCTGACGTGTCAATGCAAATTGAAATCGTGAGAGTGTTGCCTAAACATAAATGTAAGGTAGCATATCAAACCGATAAATTTCCATGGAGGTCATGCTTTTTAGCTAAACATTTTTATCTCTAGTTGCTTCGCAACCTGCATGCAGAAAAGAGCTTTAAGAGATACAATTATTCAAAAGGATGATGATAAAATTGGCAAGAAGGCAAATGAATCGATTGCGTGTTCAAAGCATTAATGCTCGTGAATGATAAACGTGATGTATATAATAACTCTTGAGCAGGTTGCATGCTAAATTGCACTGAATAAAATGGGTTTCAGATCCAGAGGCAAAAGCATCTTAAAGTCAGAGGAGTCGTTAAAGTTATTCATAATTCACTCATGTCTTTATTAGTATGCAAAATGGTAAAGGTTTGTTGCAGATGGATTTGTTGTGTACGATGGTATTAGCCTGTCATATGTATGCAAGATAATTTACAATGAAATAATGTTGTGTTACTTTGTGCTAGATAGGTGACGTTGTTTGTGTGGGGGTGACATGTGGTTACTGGGGTCCGGGATGTGTGTGTTCGGATTTGTGATGTGGGTTTTGTTTGTGTGGGGGTATATGTGTTGAGGTGTGTGGGAGGATGTGTGCTTTGCTTGCTAAAATCCTTTCGATGCTTTTAGTCATAGAATTTATCATACTTGGTAGAGATTAGCATTATACGATTATGGAATTTGAAGCGACTAAAGTAAAGTCCAATTGAGAGAAATAGATGCGTATATGTTTGTTGGTAAATAAAGAAAAGAAAATCAATACGGATTGGATGAAATAAGGTGATGAATGTCAATAGGCTCATTCCAAAGTAACGTTTGTGACCGAAAAATTGAGAAATTTCACTTTTTAATGGCCACAGAACCTAACAAAAACATTATATCAACGAGTTTGTTGTTGATAATGGTGCTCACTGGTGGGGTCAAGACATGTAGTTGTTTGAAAATTAAATCAATTGCCAAAATCCTGAGTAAAGTCCGCACGGAAATGGTTTTTTGCTCCGAATGACTTCAAAGTACAATTTCTCTGAAGTGTCAACGATTTTTTTATTGCGCCTTACACCGTTTATGGGAAACATATTTATAAATATTTCATTAAAATTACAGAACATTATATCGCCAGGAATAATTTTAATGCATTGTTTTGTGTTGTAACGTTTGGTAACGTTTGTGACATTTTGGTGTAATTTTTTGGTAACGTTTGTGACATTTTTGAAACAAAACATGTGCCCATTCATGCACGGATAGACAAACTTTACAATTTCTGATTGGAAAATACTTCTTACGTACCAAGTTACAAATGTATGACTGAAAAACATGCTTATGTGGTCAAATAAAAAAGCTGATTTGTTGCTTGAAATAAAAAAAAAAGGTTCAGTTTCCACTGGAATGAGCCAATAGGCAAATAAACACTGCCTCGTGGTTATGAAGTGTTCGTAGAATCGGCACACTTGGAAATGTTGATCGTGAGTAGTTTAACCATTTGTAAATTAACCTATTTCTAACTGCACGGAAGTCCTCGTTAAGTGTCTAGCTTTAGGAGATTAAATGTTAATCATGCATTATGACCTATTCTTTAGCCGCATACCTATACGGTATATTTTTGTAACCTCTGGTATTAAATACTTTTGATTAAAAAAAACTGCAAAGGGTAAAGGGGGCGACCTGTATTTAACAGGTCGGAGTGCCCATCTCTCTTCGAAGCGATTGAGCCAGACTCCACATTTTTTGTTATTTGCGGTGAGGGGATCGCTACATCTCGTTCCCCGCGAATCTGTTTCCTTCCAAGCATTGAAGAAAGCCGGTACCCATTTGACACCTTGGTGGAGAGGAGCACAATAATAGGGGAAGTATCTTGCTCAAGGACCCTACACACGCCGCCCACCGGACTCGAATCCACGACTCTCAATGCCCAGTGATTAACAGTCGAGGACTTTTCCGCTGGTTACGCATGTCCCTTTTAATTTACTTCAACATTATTCAAGACTTACGATATTAAAAACAATACTTTCAAGAGATCTGATGAAAGGATTAAAATTACAAAATTTAACACATCGAGGCTTCTTTTTATTATTCATTTATCAGATTTACCTCAAGAATTACCTTATTTACATTGTATCAATTGATAACTTGCCTTTCTTATGTTGCAAAATTTAAAATTTGCACTTGTCCCTAGGTGACAGATGGTCGATGACGAGTATAGTATGGTTTTTTTTTGCATGTCAAAAACGAAAACTAAGTAAAATTTTTCTCAAACTCTGGTTGCTTTTATTGTAAAGACTCGCGAGAGTATTTTTAGAGATACAAATATACTTGTGTAAACTATTTTGTTGTCATGTATTCAAAAACGTAATTCAAAGATTAAAGTCAGCAGACGCGTTGAGGATCAGTAATGAGAAATTATGACAGCCAAGAATAAATATTGAACTTACTCCCGATGAAAATTAAGCAAATACTTATACAGATTTTGTGTTATGTTTGAGCTAATTTAAAGTCCATGTCAGTGAACTTTGTAATTGTAATTGGAATACTTTGTACGAAACCTCTTAGCAACAACTTTCATGCATTTCACAAGATGCATATTTATAGTGGATCATTTCAATTGATTTCTTACAGCGATTTACGCACGTACTGTACCTTGTAAATAAGTAATATAAAACCATCTTTCTTGTATTTTGAATGTAGTAGTTTGGACAGGATGTCTAAGAAAACTAAGGTTAATGGACAGTAAAAAAAAAATATATATAAAGGTTGTTTCAGTTGGTAGTGTACTAAAACAAACGTTAGATTACTGTATTTTGTCTAGTCCAATCTCATGATTATAAGTCATAAAGCAGATATGTTTCTGAATGGATTAAAAATTGGTCTTTTTGGAAAAATTCTTAAATCTGCCTCCTTTTTTTTCATCAAATCTTAAAATTGGACCTGAAAATTTTGCATCTAAATATTTGACAAAGCATAACTTATTTTCTTACATTATCGATTAAAATGAAGTAATTTTTATATCTTATATTTAAGTCTTTTTCATTGAGTATAAAATGACACCTTGAAATATTTTAAGACCATTCGAAAAGCCAAGAACTTCAAACCCAAAGATTGTCTTGGACACACTGAACTTGAATTTACTCAGTTATGAACATCCAAGTGTCTGCGCAATACTTGCAGCGACGTTACGTATTGAAAGTAATTGTTTTAACTGTCCTATAAAATGTACGTGCATTTGAAATCTGGATTCAATCTGAGTTATCTAAATTTGCATTTTCAACATAAGGAATACCTTGCTTGACACAGTACTATCAGCTGTATTGCACCAATGCAATGTTGTATATTTAACTTGACTTGAGCTCTACACATTAGTTACCTACGACAACGCCTCATTTTCATAAAAACAATATGTAATCGACATAATAACCCGTGTACGTTTTCAGTAGTGTGACATGCTTCGAGTTATTTATGTATGAATTACATGAAACGAATTAAACACCTGCACCGTAGCTAAATACGATACAACTATGTATCTATATATTTCATTTAATCAATAACTGCCATCCTTCTATATACAGTTCAAAATAAATAAGTTGCCGCTAAAGACCATTGGTACTTCAAGAAATCAGATGTGTTCTTTTAGTTGTTTCAAACTGTAAATTGTAGTCCTGAATGATACAAAATCAACTTGCAATTAAGATTAACGCAACATAAACATTTTCCTTGAAAAGTCACCATTTATGAAATTTCATGGTGAATCAAAAGTTGCTGTTTTACTTCATGCGATTGATGAACTTTTAAATGTATTGACATATTAAGGCTTTCTTAGATTAAACAGTATTTAACCCTCGTCTATCCAGACTATTTTTGTAACAAGTCTACCCAATAGTGGGGATGGATTGCAACCCCCCTAAATTTTTAAAACGGACCCCCTATGAACTTGATTTTGCTATCAATGGATAGGTATGGTCCTCCTCTATCCAATAATACCAAGATCTTAAAAGTCAGCCACGGTGTTACGTAATTATGACGTCATAAATTTCGTCCGGATCGGAAAATCGGGATTGTGGCAAAAATAGCCACCAAAATCAAAATGTTGCTATAAAACTTCTAAACAACGGATCTTCGTCGGGTGTTTTTGTAAAAAAGAACGGAAATGATAATTCTAACATGCCCTGCGAGTTTCAGCTTCATAGCATGCATATATTGTTTCAAAATGGCGACTTTTCCACCAAACACCCTACACCCGAACTTTGACGGCCAATCATAACCCCACCTTACGTGGTACTACCCTAATATTTTCATCAAATGATCGCAAAGGATGTTAAAAAGATTATCCAAATGTTTGGGGCATTTGGGTAGACGAGGGTTAAATAGATACTGCCTCTGTGAACAACAGGGTAAGGGCATTGTTCACGATAACCTATGATTAAATAAATATCAGGTTATAAAAGTGTAAGTGAAAAATGTGAAGTTTGTTTTATATGCGGTATTTTGATTAGGTTTAACAACTCCATATAGTGTAGGGGTGTGTTCCACAGCAAAATTGGCAAACAATTCAAATTGCTTCATGATTATCATCAATAGGCGTAAATGTCACGGTA
>JXSR01S024447.1:148773-158889 GCA_000969725.1 Ophiothrix spiculata
ACACCATTCGTGGAGTGATTTAGTGTTGTGCGGTCTTAGGGCAGTGATTAGTAATGACATACTGCCGATTAGAATGATGAACTGAATAGAATTCTATTCATTAATATCTATTAAAAATCACTGATGTCACAGCTATTGTGTTCTTTTTGTGGCCCTGTTTTGGGAAATGAAATATTCTAAAAACTTCGGGAGTAAGTCTATCACTTCATTTCCTTTGACCTTTAAGGCGTTAGATATGATAATATAAAGCTGAAAATAGAATTGTTCGCTGAATAAAAAAAGCACACTTTGAATAGAGAAAAATGTGTGAATAATGATCTAGTTGCTGTCATTATATAAGGCAAGTTGACTCAGTTTTTCTATCAATTACATTTTCCTCAACATCTTATGGTGCATTCATAGTTCAACGATTTCACAACGATTTCATCGCACGATGTCTGTCGATACGCAGACTTCAAACGCGCTGCGCATATTGCGCTATAACTCTTGAAGACTGCGTATCGGTAGACGTCGTGCGATGAAATCGTTGTGAAATCGTTGGACTATGAACGCACCATTACTTGACAAAGTAGTTGAATAACACTTCTAGCACAATCAAGTTTCCAGAATAGGTAACTTTCGTCTTTGATTATAAGTCATCCTTGGAATAGATTGCTTTATTGTTAAAGCAAAAAAAAAGGTGATGGCTCACCCCGAAAGGGGGGACTTTGCAGATGATATGATCGATTTTGATTTTATCATTTCATTTGTTTTCTAAGCTTTAAAATGACACCTTACTTGTTAAAATTGATCAAGGCAATCAATTTTTTCAACAGAAAATATGCTTGAAATTCTTATTATTTTCTTTATTTGTTGCTGCCTATTTTCACCAGTTTCTCGCAAAGTGTTCTGCCGCAAAGTCCCCATTTAAGGGGTGAGTCATCACATATATCGGTGTAAGATAGTCAATGGTTGATTCAATGTTGATCAATTCAATACCGGTAACTAATTTAAATTCTGTCAGACGTTCAAAACGAAAGGCATGATTACATAGTTACAAATCTGCACGTCACTTTTTTATCTCATGTTGATGTATTGAAGTCATGTTCGAAACAAATTGCATATAAGGGACGCTGCGGCAAAATGATGTACATGTCGGCTCTACATGTTGCTCACGGTAGCATATCTGATGTATACAACAAGTATACATCGGATATACTACAATGAGCTTCATGTAAAAGACGACACCTTCATTCTTTTGTCGCAGCGGCCCACAAATAGGGTTTCCCCGCCAATAAAATAAGCTCACAGCGCATAAATCTCATTGAGTAGACTGACTTCAAGGTAGTATTCCCAAAAGTCATAGTCTATGATTTCTGATACGTTTTTCATATTAGCATGTCTCCATCATTTGCCGTTCTTTGCCCAAAGCATTAGAATTTAATCAAAATTTAGTGTTTAATGCAATGCTACAAACTCATCGTTTCAATCATGGTTACCTTGATATTTACATTTACTGGAATAAATACAGTGTTATGATCGCTGATTGGTTCACAGTTCTATTCAGTATTCGAGATAACATTTATGGAATGGGAAAGGATACTTGGTTGGAGCTTTTTGAGTTAATAAATGGAAACCTTCACTTATTTCATGTTAGATCAGAAAAGGGACGTAACACGAACAGACATTGAATCGATTCTTCCAAACTCTCGCTGAAAACAGTAAGCAACTGCTATTATACCTTACGGGATGTTATAACGTTACAGTCGTGGCAATGAGCTAGAGCAGATGTGTATATAGTATATGGCTAGTGACAGACAGAATAAATGTCACCCTCGGCAGGAAAATGAAACTGATTGCGTCATGAACTGCATTTGTGGTATAAAGACACAGACACGATTGACGGATTCAAAATAAATATGCATATGATGTAAAAATAAAAGCACCCAGTTAGCATCGTTGGCAAAACGTTTGGCTACCTAACTTTGCTGTCTGGATAAAAATAAATTCATTTCATTCTGAGTTTCTTGTGACTTTATGAAAAATCATTATATTTATATAAAATCAGAATCATATGCATATTATAGAAAAATAAAAGCACACAAATAGCAAAGTTGACCCCGGACGGGGGGGGGGGGGGGGGTGTTGGGTTTACTGACAAATGTTATACGGGGATGTTCAAAGGTTTTGGGGTGCATTTTCGTAATTTTTGGTATATTGATGGGTGGGTTTTCTTCACAAACCCAATGCGCCCAATTGCTAAATTGGGTGTATTTAGGAACATTTTGCAAAAAAACCCACTAAATTTTCCCAAAATTGGGTGTTTTTTCTAGAAAAATAGAGATGGGTCATAAAATCACGCTTTTTGAGGTATAGAGATGGTCAAAATTCTGAAGTCTACTTTGAGCATCCTCGTACATTTTTTAAGACCCCCCTCCCCCGGGAGTTCACCCAGCGTTGGGCCACATTGGGCTAACTAACATTTTCCCAGACAACAATATATATTCCTCCATTGATGTTTGTATGGAATATTGTAAGCGATTGTAATCCTTCCCAACAATTACCATGTCAATGAACTGTGAAAGTCGAATGAACAAATGCTTTGAACAAATTTAGTACTGCTGATGGAAAATCATTAACCCTCGTCCACCTAACCTATTTTCTACTACGTCGTTACATAAGGGAGGAGGTGGGGCTGGAGGTGACCGCCCCACCCCCCACCCCTTGTGAAAATGATCAAAATCAGACTCAGAAATGTGATATTAGAAACTCGTATAATGAATGTTTACACAAAATATTTCCTAGCAGTATCTTAAGATGTAGTTTATTGACTTCTGTGTATATAAGATGGTACCTTAAGGATGTTACAGATAAAGGTCTTTCCTTTATTAGTTTGTAAAGCAATAATGATGGTATTTAAGATTACTAATTTTAGTGGTTATCAATTACGAAGATTACTATGACCTTTGGCGGTTTTTCATCGCATATGTCTAAGACCGAAATGTACTAAATCCCATAGTTATTACACAATTCCTGCTTGATACGTAATTGAATACAAATTTGGACTTTACATTGTAGTTTACGCAACTGTAACGTAACGAACAATAGATTGACTCATAACTAGAATACTCATGTCAATGAGACGTTATCAACTCTGACTTCATTTGCAAAGGTGGTCGCGAAAAGGCCTCCCTTCAGAAACAGTTTTGCTTTAACATTTAATGTCTTAAAATCGGTTAACAAAGCATAGCCTGACGGTATTTAATCTGGTTTTTACGATAAATAACAAATAATAAGACTATAAAATTCAAAATGGACATTTAGAGCAAATTTTGGTTATAACAAAATATGTATTACATAGAGTTGTCCAATGATAATGATTGTTTGTAATACATTGACCTCAATTCACACGGTCCATTGTAAAATTTTACCATTTCCGGACGAACTATTTTATGCGTTTTAACCAGCTATTTGTAAATGTATAAATTCGCTCTAACATATAGTTCCACATTTTCTACTGACTTGAGTAATGCATGTCTTATTGCGGACGAAGAAAATATTTTTCTCAAATCGTATTTGTATACACAAATACTAGACTTTTAAATCTTACGTCAGTCAAGATACAAAAATAAGCGTAGAAATATTGTCCGCAGTTTATCGTGTGTAGGTCTATTTACATGCTATATGAACAGGTTTTTTGTTTATGGCCTTGATTATTTATTGCAATTTTGATTTGACCCTGACCTAATAGGTTACTCTTTATAAAGCTTAATCAAACATGACAACGCTCAAATGATTTTAACATAAACAAGAATAGTCCTGAACAAGTATAGTCTTTAAAAAAAGACATACATCGCTTAGTAGATGTCTGTTATAAAATGTAGGCCCTATAGTACTTCAATACGTCCCCAAGACGACCGCAATATGTTTTAATTATTTTTTATTATTATTTTTGCTTGTATATATGTGCCTAGTCTGGTTGAGGCTTGAAGGGCTGTGGTCACTGTACTGCATGTGTATACTTATCCCTATTTTTACTCTGAACTACTAAGTTACTCCACTTTCCGTGTTAGGGGAAGAAAAGAAACACAAAACCCAAATAAGAAAAAAAGACAGATATAGTTGGTGTGAACTTATTTTCATTTCAGAATTGGGATAATTTTTTCGTAAGACCTTATACTAGATAGGGGAAGTTCCCATGGACAAATAAAAAAAATTCAATAGCCGTTTTGATGAAAAGCCAGTGTTTCACATACTTGTCTTGATTCAAGTCGATGATATGCTTTGGTCTCAGAAAAATGTTTAACTAACTATCAAATGTAAATTTCACATTTCGTAATTATAGCCACATTAAATTATTGATAAAAACAAATAAATCTAACTTTAGAGTATAAGAAAAGATAAGTAAGTTTCAAGCGTGAATTTCAACTTTTATCAACTTTTAAAAACAAAACAATTCCGAAATATACTAATCCAGGTTTCAACATTTATTGGGGCCTACACAATTCCAATCCCTAAATAAAAAGATCATGCAATGGTTGAAAACCCCAAAATAACATTTATATATAGGCTTTTTTAAATCTAAGCTATACAATAAACTGCTAAATTGAATCTATATCAGCCAATCCACATCATAAGGGCATATCACGTCAACCCAACAATTCATTCTGACCTGAAAATAAGGTCACACCAACTATATATTTTTGTCTTTCTTTCCTTTCTCCTCACATGGAAAGTGGAGTGATAGTTCAGAGTGAAAATAGGGGTAATTATATGTAAATGCAGTACAGTGACCACAGCCCTTCAAGCCTCTAATAATTAAAAAATATTGTGGTCGCCTGAAGAGGTATTGAAGTTACAAACTGACTATGTGCTATAGGGCCTACATTTTATAACAGACATCTACTAAGCGATGTATGTCTTTTTTAAAGACTATTCTTGTTATTGACTATCATGGTCAAACATATCTGCCCTCCGTCCAGGTATTAAAAAATTTTTTGACTGGTGTATTCGTGATTCAATTTAATGTGTGGGGGTGTGTGTGTGTGTGTGTGTGTGTGTAGGCAGGAGAGGGGGTTATGGTTATGCAGACAAAATAGCGCGAAAACATTTCAGGTCCTACTCTTTTAGAACTTAGCATTTTTAGGACCCCTTTTTTATGGGAAAATAAGTGTAAACCCAATAAAAGTATAACTCAATTTACAACAATAAAGTTACGTGACGTCTTCACCTTTCCCCTTCCTTTCAGACCTCAAAAAAAATTGTGCCATGTTTTTTGTTTTGCATTATTACCCTATGGCTTTGAAAATGCTAGTGAATGAGCCCTTCCTGGTTTGGGAAGCACTTTCCACCAGAACCGTAAAAACCTCATTATTATTAATGATCATATGTTATCTATGCACTACTGTGCGTATCGTGTCGTGTCCCAGTGTTTTGCTGCCACCGCAGGTTCCGAAGGTGACCCTATGTGAGACCAAAAATTGGCAAAAATTAGTGAAACGATACCCTATCTGAGGCCATAAATCTATCATATTTGTTCAACCTTTATGAATGAAGGAAGGAATGAATGAATAAATTATTTAATTAAATAATGTATATATTTATTTATTAATTTATTAATTTATTAATTTATTTTAATTTATTTATACCATTATTTTTCTCATTTACTTTTTTTATTCATTTTATTATTTATTTATTTAATAATTTAATTTTTTGTCTATTTATTTATTTATATTATTAATATAACCTTTTCCCCTATTCACATCCTACAATGGTGATTTTATAGATACCAGGTGCATATATTGCATTCAGGAAGATGAGCATGAAGAAAGAGAAGTGACCTCAAAGATAATCCGTTCCTTAATTGCAATGCTACTTTTCCACGAAGAGCTAAGCTGAACTTGGTATATAATCATATTGTATATAATCAAATCATATATTGTTGCATATAACCCTTGCTAATCGTGCTATCGAAGATGCATACATGAAGAATTATATGTGATGGCTCATCCCGAAAAGGGACTCTTTGCAGATGATATCAATTTTGATTTTTATCATTTCAACCGTTATAGCATTTTTTAAGGTTTAAAACGACATAAGCTTGTTAAAATTGATCAAGTCCGTCAAATTTTACAACAGAAAATCTGTTAGAAATTCTTTTTATTTTCCTTAATTTTTTGCTGTCTATTTTCAACAGTTTCTCGAAAAATGTTCTGTCGCAAAGTTACATTTTTTCGGGGTGAGTCATCACATATAAGAGTTATAGCCATTGATTTTACACTTCCTCAACATTTGTGGATGTAATTTTATTTGCATGAATATGACATGTATGTACATAAAAAAAATTCCCTCGACGACTGCTTTCTCTGATTTTTAAAATAACCACGTTATGAAAATATGTGATGGCTCACCCCGAAAGGGGGGACTTTAAAGATGATATCAATTTTGATTTTTTTCATTTCACCTGTTGCAGAATGTTCTAAGCTTTAAAAAGACACCTTTCTTGTTGAAATTGATCAAGACAATCAAATTTAACAACAGAAAATCCTTATTATTTTCTTTATTTTTTGCTGCCTATTTTGACCTGTATCTTGGAAAGTTTTCTGTCGCAAAGTCCCCCTTTTCGGGGTGAGGCATCACATATATCAATTAAGATTTACGTATCAGTAGAGAATCAGCCAACCTTACGTATGGTGTTATATGATATTTATTTTTTCCCACCTAGTTAAATAAAAAGACCGTGACAAAATACTCTTAAGTTGTTCGAATCTGACACCTCGCAAAATACATCGATTACCCCATGTTTATTTAGAAAATACCTTAAGTTAACAGTCTGTCTCTGTAAGAATGGTCGATATTCAGGGGGGTTGTGATTCATGGGTAATCAGATCAATTTATAAAAAAAAATACAGTGATACACTATCCTACCATAACACTATATCTGAATCCCCAGGTTCTTGCCATTTTTACCAAATTAATATGTACATTTTAAGTAAGTGTAAAAGTGTGCGCCAAGCTCATCCCAACCAAAGTTAAACATATTTTGAAACCGCCGGTTGGGTATATAACTTATTTAAAAAAACGAAATGGGGATATCGTTTGCGTATCGTGTTATGCTGACTTACACTATTGATGAAGATAAAAACAAATTCATAAGTGAGAACTCAACAAGTAAAAACAAATTCAAGCGGATAATTGTTGGGATATCTTTGGCGCACTGAGATAGTGAGGGTCAAAGGTCAATTTTTTTCCCAATCTGATGCGTTTTCGCAGCTCTTTAACTCTGCGCGCCATCAACAGAAAACGATAAAACTACCAACAACGTGTAGAGACAGTCTTCCTTTTATAAGAAATGAAAAGTGAAACTTAGGACATCTGCATTTGGTATTTTTTACGATTTTGTGAACATTGGCAAGTATTAGTATGTTAGGGCTGAAAGTTGCAGAATTCAACAGCTTTGTGGAAGAAATATCAAAAATAAGTCTTTGAAATTTTGTTTTCATGTACACGAAAAGTTTTTGGACATGTTTTGGACAATAACAAATATATTGAAACAGGTCTAGACGTCTGTAATGGAGTGTTTTTTTTTCCCAAATACTATTTTTAATTTTTAATATTTTCAGAGCAAAATGTACATATTATTTTGGTGGTTGTTTTTACCCCAAATTTCAATTTTTTTTTTCGGCCAAACCGAACATGGCAAGAACCTGGGGATTCAGGTATAGTGTTATGGTATGATAGTGTATCACTGCATTTTGTTTTTATAAAAAGATCCGATGACCCATGATTCGCCATGTGGTACATTCTTACAGAGACACACTGATCCGTCAATTGACTTTAACCCTCTAGAGGTATGTTTGTTGCTAGACTCAGTACTGTATGTTGTTTTTTATGCTATGAAGCTTTTCCAATGAATGCTTAGAGCATTATTACTTGTCGCATTCGATGTTTTGAAATGGGATGAATATATAAACATATATAATAATATATACACAAATCACTGAAAGAATGAGGGAGTACACATTCGTTATTAAATTATATAAATCACGTGGTATGGTCAATGATGTTGAATAAAACTTTCACTACTACCGAACGATATGCAGGTGCGATTGTATTTAGCGCTGTCAGGTTGGATTATGATGCTGGGTAATTCTAGAAGAGAACTGGGTAATAAATTCCTATGCAATATCATGTTTCGTAACGGGGCTTTCACTGCACCAGATTCGGAATTTATGCATGTGCAACTGAACACTCATGCCTAAGGTATTAGAGTTTGCCCTGGTACAGCTAGTATTTCATTAACATGTGATTTGTCAATTCTAGTGCTACTATAAATAATTAATGTCAAAAGATACTTAATTCATCAGTTACTACAATGTTTGTTATTTTTACATACAACACTGGCACTTAAAACGTTTTAACCAAAAGGATCTAAAGTGCTGGAAAGGAGAAAAAAGAAAAAAAGAAGGGGAGACAATAACTAATTGGGGAAAGGATAACTTCTGGTGGACTTCTTGAAAGAGACTACGGTGTCAGAACCACAGCAAGGAGCGTACTCCATAGTGATGGGGCTGAGGTAGAAAAACCCGGATCGCCGTTTAGCTCTGTGGAGTATTTCAAAGTTCGACTTTTACTTTCCTTCCTTATACATTCAATATGTCGTACTTGCGCAGATCCATAAATAAATCTTAAAACAATTGACACAGAAAAAAACACTAATGAATTAGTATCTCAGAATCGTTAAATTGTTTCTCACGAAGGAAAGACCGTGGGATATACGAATGACTGTATTCTACAAATTGCCGCTTTTAAAATTAAACGCTTCTTGTATTGCATCGATAGAAATGAACATAAAAAGTAATGGATGCATTAAAGTTACAAAAATAGTACGAAATGTCATCCGTTACGCTAATCTTACAGTAAAGTGTTATTTTATCAAGAGTTGAGTTGTTAGTTTATAGTTCAATTAGAATTCATCAATTAAAATAAGAGATTGTATTAATGCGAATGGTTTGATATTTCAAATTTCATATTATTTTAATTTTTCTCAAATTATTATTACGAGTCGTTACTGACATAATAAACGTATTTTATTTGTGTAATGTTATGTATGCACATGGAAACAATATTTTCCTCTACGACAGACTTCTCTGCTTAAACAAAATAACCACGTTATGAAAATGTATTAAGGCTACGGTTCCTTTTCATGAGCGGGACGGCGGAACATTGTGTTTACGGTAAATTCCTACCTATTTACACAGGTCAGGATATCATAATCTTTAGCGCAAATACGGAAAAGAGTCTCTAGTTTATACATGAAAATGTGCTAGTGATTTCATAACCATTATCAAGGTCAAAATTACGTTAACAGACTAGTCCGAAAAAATTGACGCCTTTTTCGCCGAAACATTATAATTTCACGACGTTTGACATATTTTTGGCTTGATACTTCTTATTTGATTACAAATAATATTGTATAAATATGTGGCGTTGATTTGAAATGGTAATGTAATAAACTCGCGTTGTTTTGCCCCCAAAAGGACGTGATATACAAATATGAGATCTCCACGTTTGAGCTCTGTAATTCCTGTTTTTATTGGCTACATTATCTACATTTTGTATAATATTAGCATTCGCATAATTTACTTGCAAATTGAGCATGCCATCGAGGTACAAATTGCAATTTTTTGTAACAAAAGAATAATACGATATTATAATGTTGATGATTTACATTTCAGTTCACTCTCTCAAGGCTACTCACTTAGATAAGTGGTAATTCCCTCGCCGTGTTTCGTAATGCATTACTAACCCACGCCGTTGGATTATGATGCTGGGTAATTCTAGAAGAGAACTGGGTAATAAATTCCTATGCAATATCATGTTTCGTAACGGGGCTATCACTGCACCAGTTTCGGAATTTATGCATGTGCAACTGAACACTCATGCCTAAGGTATTAGAGTTTGCCCTGGTACAGCTAGTATTTCATTAACATGTGATTTGTCAATTCTAGTGCTACTATAAATAATTAATGTCAAAAGATACTTAATTCATCAGTTACTACAATGTTTGTTATTTTTACATACAACACTGGCACTTAAAACGTTTTAACCAAAAGGATCTAAAGTGCTGGAAAGGAG
>JXSR01S024448.1:79718-91786 GCA_000969725.1 Ophiothrix spiculata
AGATTGTACCTTTATTTTTTCATCACATTTTCATGGGCATTTTGCATCTTGCTCCTTGACAGGCAGAACAAAACATATAAATACAGGCCAACCCTGGAGTCCAACTATATAGCAACCACAAGGATAAAAAATGTAAGCTGTTGCAATGACCATGCAATAAACTGCTGTAGTGAGATGCTGGTACAATGACTGCTATACCAATCCAACCTACAATGATAGTATGCAATAACTTTTTAAATTTAAACCAACAGAGAATTATATTAGCAACTTAAAAAGTAAATCACATTTAGAGTCGCAGAGTTCCTTTCTGGCCACTAAATAATGCATTCTGGGAAATGGTACCAAATTGGTGTTTATTTCATTCAAATCTACAACAATCCCATAATGCATAGTGTAATTTCTTACCTTCTTGGCGGCATATGCACATCAGCTACAGCATAAAGGGGTTTCTGACAGGCCACTAAATAATGCATTCTGGGAAACGGTTCCAGATTAGTGCTTATACACTAGCCATTTAAAGTATATAAGATAATGCTTGGAATCAAAAGAAAAATGATCTTTCAACACCTCCCAGTTTACAAAAATAGGGCTTTGGTAAAAGTGCAATGGTCCGTGGCGGTATATGCCATTTTAAAAGGTTTTTTAAGAGGTTTTCAATATGTCATATACCATCACAAAACACTCCACATTCATCACAGCCCTATTTTTGTAAACTGGTGGGGCCTTGAAGGATCATTTTTCGTTTGCTTCCAAGCATTTTCTTGGCGCAGTCAAGCGTGACCAGGACATTTAATCGTCTGCTTGTCACTCTATTACATATACACATTCCATATGACCACTCAACTTGAGTGGTGAAGTGACCTTGACAAAGGTGTTGTCAAATCAAATTTGACCTAAAAATCACATTTTTTGACCCATTTGTGTTGTTGCCCCTCCCTGTACATGAGGGGGTTGATCCCATTCGGAGCTCAAATTTACACTTAACTAGATTACCTATCACATCTGATCAAAAGCAACATAAGTTTCCAGATAGTTTCCTTATAAACGCCTTGTGAGATATGGCTGAATAATGTGTTAGTGCGGAAATACTTTAAATGGCTAGTGTATCATTCAAATCTACAACAATCCCATGATGCATAGTGTAATTCTTACCTTCTTGGCGGCATATTCACATCAGCAACGGCATAAAGGGGTGTCTGACTAGCCACTAAATAATGCATCCTGGGAAACGGTACTAGATTGGTGCTTATTTCATTCAAATCTACATTCAGTGTACCCTCAAATCTGGAAGAACTAAAAAAAATGAACAATAAGATTGGGCCGCATTAACTTATTCGGAATCTTTCAATAATATTATTTGTCTCACATTGAGGGCAAGATCCAAAGAAACAAAACAAACAAACAAATCCACATCTTAAGAAGAATCATGGAAGGTTTTAGAAACCATCAACTTCCATTGATTGTCACCTTTGTGGATTTTAAAAAGGCATTTGACTCCATCAACAGAACCGTGATGTTTGCAGTCCTACAGCATTATGGCATTCCCGAGTCACTGGTCAACGCTATCCAGGTACTATACACCAACTCCAGTAGTGCAGTCATGGTGGATGGAAATATTTCCAACTCATTCGATGTTACAACAGGAGTTCTTCAAGGTGATGTGTTAGCTCCATTCCTATTTATCATGTTGGTGGATTATCTCTTAGAAAAAGCATCAGGAGGAGACTCTGGTGTAGTAACACATCCAAGAAGATCAAGAAGGTACCCAGCAAAAAGCTTTAAATGACTTAGACTTTGCAGACGACATCGCCCTGCTCGAATCCTCCATCTGTCGTGCTCAATCACAGCTAACCAGAACTGCTAGTGCTGCTGCTGATCTGGGTCTTATCATCAGCGCCCCAAAGACAGAATACATGGTTATAAATTGCCATCCACAGCCCCCACTTAAAGTTTATGGTAATGCTATCAACAAAGTAGAGGACTTTAAATACCTTGGCTCTATGATGGCATCCAGCAGTGGAGATTTTAAGAAAAGGAAGGGCCTCGCCTGGGCAGCATTTTGGAAACTGGAGTGTTTGTGGAGATCCCCCAATATCACTATCTCCACTAAGGTCAAACTCTTCAACACAACTTGTGTCACTGTCCTGTTATATGTCTGCGAATCATGGGTCCTGACCAAAGCAATGGAAAATGAGATCAATGCCTATGGTACCTCTTGCTATAGAATTATGCTTGGCATCAAAAGGATCGACAGAGTGACCAATGCTTTCATATATGATCTGGCACAGGCTTTACCCCTAGTGGAGAAAGTTAGGTCTCGTCAGCTCAGATTCTTGGGCCATGTGCTCCGGATGCCTGAAGATGAACCATGCAAAGAGTATGCACTATACATTCCACCACATGGAAAAAGGAAACCAGGAAGACAACAAACCCTTTTTCTGCAGTACATCCAGAACCTTGTGAACGATACAGAGTGCATACTGAGCCCCAAAATGTTAACTGAAATGGCTCAGGACCGTTGTAGTTGGAGAAAACTTGTAGTCGCCTGCTCCGCAGTCAACAGATGGTGATGATGAGGGCAAGATATTGTACCACAACTTGTTTATGCATGGGTAATAATATTTCTTTAAATCACTTGCAATTTACAAACATTTTAACACTTGTATTGGTATGTGATAATTTTCACACTCACAAGACATACATGCATAAATAATCAAATTTACATAAGCTCTTATCTATTGTTAAAACATGATATCACAAATTTACAAACATATCTTACCTGGTTAAATTTAGAAGTAAATTTGCAACTATGTTATTCATTCTATCAAAAGGCTTTTCATCAGATAAACTTTGACCTTTGACTTTGACATTGCCTCCTGCAATACTTCCTTCTGTTGTTACTTTGCCAACTGTTGCCATAGCTACTTTCTTGCCTGGCTTGTCTGATGGTAGAGCCTGACTGATCTTGTTGCATATATCTAGCAAAGCCTGGATCAGAGAAGGGTTCAAAGAAGAAATTTTCAAAAATTTAGTTCATAAAGTCAAAAACTGCCCTGTTGTGTACAATCTGAAGAGGTTAAATACCAACAATTGAAACGGTTGATCATACATTTACGGAAGCATATTAATGTAGTGTGTCATTTCCTCATTATCCCTAATATAGTCTTTTAGAGATCCTCGCACCAATAACCAAACCCAAAACATGGTATTTTCGTATTAGTTTGAGTCCTGGTAAAATTATTTGGACTGGGATGAGTCTAACTTGGTTTACTAATGTGGGATGGGCTGAAATGATTGTAAATTTAAACAAATTCCGAGCCACTTGATTGGAGTTTGAATGACTAAAACTAAAAAAAAAAGAAACTTCCTATAGGTTACAGCGTAAACAAATAACACTTTTTTCCTTCGTCTTTCATGTGGGATGATTTGTATCTTTGTACTTTGTATTCTTGCGTTCTGATTGGCTAGTTGACATGCAGAGTGTATGAATTTTTAAGAGAATGGGTCACTTGCTAGTCCAAGCCTACTATGTGCTTGGTAGCTATTGTGCTGATAAATCTTAGCGATAATGCAACTTTGACGGCATGTTTGTGATATTTTAGTATTTTCAACTCAATTTTGTATTGCCTAACTTTACTGCTTTTTATATTTCCATCAGGTTGAAATTTTTAGTGAAAAACAAAACAAAACAAAATATTGCTCAGGCCACAACTTACCTGATTTTCAATAGGCAAAACACAGTCAGCATGTTCTGTTAATTGATGCATAGCAAGGACACTGTTATATGGGGAAGTTATTACGTCATCATCATTGGATGGGTATACTGCTGTGACAAATCTGAAAAGAAAAACACAGTCAGCATGTTCTGTTTATTGATGCATAGCAAGGACACTGTTATTTGGAGAAGTTATTACGTCATCATCATTGGATGGATATACTGCTGTGACAAATCTGAAAAGTAACATGTTATTTCAATTTGTTTCAAAAACTTAATTTGGAATTTGGTGACCCACCTTTGTGTCTAAATACATATGTTTGGCCCAAGTTTCAAGCTACAAACTAGAATACCAAGTAAAAAATAAATAGATAGACACCTAAAAACAAACAGCAGTCTCGATTGTCTGCATTAACGACCGCCTACTACATCATTTACCTCAGTTCAAATTGTTGAACATTTAGAATTTGACCTCAAATGACATACATGTAAGACTTTGACCTGAACCTACTTGTTTGGCTCAAGAGCTATTTAAGAAGCAGAGGGTGGACAAGCCATTGCCACTGCCAACATTTACAAGACATCGGCAATACCAGGTCTGCCGTATGAATATTAACGAACCCTGAGTGAACCTGTAAACTCCCATATTTGGTCATAAACAACAACAAACGCCACCATGAGGAGATTCCAAGAAACGCCTCAATCAGTAATGGGATATGAATAACTAGTATGTTTTTAATAAGTGTGAATCCCAACAGGTTTAGAATATTATAATAAATGTTTAATTTTGTGACATTCCATTTGTAATTTATTTGATCAAAGTCAAAAAAAAAAAGGTTTTGTAATATTTACAATACTTTGTGACCCAAAGTTTTTGCGATACACGTAAAATATAACCCTAAATTTGCATTTAGAAATCCCTCACACTAAATCTAGTAAATAGTATGCCCGCTGTCTGTTAAAATGTGCACATTTTCAATTGAATTACCTGGGATAACTTTGTTTGACTTCAGGACAACATGTTGATCATTTTTGAAATTTGACCTCAAATAATGATGTTAATGTTAAAGTTAAAAAAAGGAATGGAAATCCACCTGAAAGTAACAAGATCTGTTGGAGGAGTAGAAAGAATATTTTCAGCTCAATTCGCCCAGTTGTGAAGACAGAAAAAGCCATTGCAGCTATTAGAATCAACAAAACAGCTACCCTGAATTGTGCAATTACAGCTGAGGCTCTCCAAAGAGGAGGTGACCACCTTGTCTCCACCACAATATTTCCCTTATGACCAGCAACTACTTAGTCATATCACTTTATTGACTTATGTCAATTGAGGGTTGGGGAGCTTGTAGGGACTTGTAGGGTTGTTTTAAGGAGGGATGTTGCAGGCATGTGATGAAGTATGTGGGGAAAAGAAAGGAAGGAGGAGAGACAGGAAAAATACGGGATGGTGGAATGGGGAGGTGAAGGAGGCAATAGGAAGAAAAAAGGAGGTATACAAGGATATGAGGAGGGATGCTACGGAAGAGAATAAGGTGAGGTACAAGAGACTGAAGACGTGAAGAGAGCCCAAACAAGGTGTATAAGACTGTGAAGGTAATGAAAAAGGAAGGAATTAAAGGATGTCGAAGGGGGAAGATGTTTGAGGGGTAGTGATGGAAAGTTGAATTTTGAGATAGAGGTAGAGTCTGTAAAGAGCATATGGAGAGGATTATGAATGAGGAGAATGAATGGGATCGGAAGGTGGAGGCTGATGTGGTGGAAGGGCCAGTTGATGGGGTCAATAGAGAAGAGGTGGTGAAGGCAATTAGCGAGATGAAAACAGGAAAGGCTACGGGAACTTCAGGGGTGAGCGCTGAGATGATTATTGCAAGTGGAGAGAGGAGTGGACGGTGAGCGTGGTGGTTCCCATTTTTAAAGGAAAGGGGATGCAGTGAGGAGAATGCAATGAAAATTATGGAGAGGATTCTAGAGGACAGTATTTGGAGGATAGTGGATGTGGATGAGATGCAGTTTGGGTTTATGCCACAGAAGGGAATGATCTAGAGGTAGTGTTAATTTTGAGGAGGTTGAAAGAGGAATTTCAAGCTAAACGGAGGAAGTTGTAGATGTGTTTTGTGGATTTGGAGAAGGCATTTTATAGAGTTCCGAGGAAGAAGATGGAGTGGGCAACGAGAAAGAGAGGTACAGGCATGAAAAACACATCCATAAAAATACCTGAAAATGATGAAATAAGAGCAAAAATAGGCTGAAATTCAAAGAAATTGTGGATTTTTGAACATGAAAATATCTGAATTCAGGTAAAAACCTGAACATTCTCATGCCTGGAGGTATACCAGAAATTTTGGTTAGAGCAATGATGAGTTTGTATGAAGGAGCAAAGAGAGTGGGGTCTGGTTTTTCGGAGGAATTTGAGGTGAAAGTGGGGTGCATCAAGGTTCTGTACTGTCACCGCTGATATTTGCAATTGTAATTGATGTGGTCACGGAGAGCGCTAAAGAATGTTTGATGTACAAGGTGTTGTATGCTGATGACCTGGTCTTAGTGAGTGATACAATGGAGGGATTGAGGGAGAAGTTCTAGAAATGGAAGAAGGCCTTTGAGAGTAAAATTCTGAAGGTAAATATGGGGAAGACAAAGTACTGGTGAGCAGGAGGGGATGGTGTCAATGAGCAAAATAGATCCATGCAGCATATGTGGAAGTGTGTGAAATGTAGAAAATGGATCAATGGGAGGTGTACAAAGATGAAGAGAGGGACTCCAAGTTTAGCAAGGGATTTTGTGTGTAGATGTTACTTGGGAAAAGATTTCTTTTGAAGATTAAAGGAACAGTGTATAAGAGCTGTGTGAGATCAGTGATGTTGTATGGCTGTGAGACGTGGTGTCTGGGCGAAAATGAGATGGGAATTTTGAGGAGGTTGGAGAGAGCGATGATGAGATCAATGTGTGGTGTTAAGTTGAGGGATAGGAAGAAGACTGAGGACTTGATGCAGATGTTGGGTGTGGAAGAAGCATTGGACAGTTTGGCGAAGGCGAATAGTGTGTGTTGGTATGGGCATGTGCTAAGGAAGGATGAAGGGCATGTTCTTAGAAGGGCCCTTAATTTCATGGTGGGTGGTTCGAGGAGGAGAGGGCGATCAAGGAAGACTGAGAGGATGCAGGTGGAGGAAGAGATTTAAAGGGTTGGGTTGGGGAGGGAGGACACATTGAATCGGGTGAGGTGGAGGGAGGGAGTGAAGACGGTTGCCGCAAGTGTGAGGTGAATCCAGCTGCCGCAAGTGTGAGGTGAATCCCAGATTTAAAATATTGGCTAACTACTGCTACTAATTACAGCCAAGGTTTACAACAAAATTCTTTTGGACCTCATAAGGCATTGATCCCATATTGAGGGAAAACCAGGCAGGATTAAGGTTTTTTTTAATTGTGTATTTGAGCATAAATTATATTGCAGCATAAATTTTGTACTGTATATGTTTACGAATCAAAATGGTGTCAAATATGACGTAAAAATTAATACCAAAATACATCTTTTCACTCAAAAATGGGTTACATTGACATTATATTAAAACAAGGCCTATGCCACGGGCACAATCACAGCTCTCAAGAACCACTGAGGGCTCATTATCAGAGCAGCAAAGACTGAATATACATGACCATCAACTGTCACCCTCAACAACCTCTCCATGTTTATGGTAACCCAGTCAAACATGTGTCTAAATTTAGGTATGACATCTAGCATCAGTGGCTGGAAAAGGAAGAAAGGCATTGCATGGACAGCATTTTGGAAAGTGCAATGCGTGTGGAAAAGATATCTATTAAAGTAAGACTGCACAATACAACCCAAGTCACAGTCCTGTTTTATGGCTGTGAGTCGTGGGTCATCTCTGAAGCTTTGAAAGACCAAATTAATGCTTTGGAACCTCTGCAATCATGTAATGTTGAATTGACTGGGACACAAATTTTACACACACATCCCCATCAATGTTTGATGAGTTTGTGCTTGAATTCTTTGGCCATATCCTACACCTGCCTGATGAAGAACTTAGTAAAGTGCCACGGATAATACACCCAACGGGGCTCTTACAACAATCATCATCATTGTTCGGCTGCGCAGCAGGCGATCACACAGTTTTTCCATTCACTTCTATTTTGAGCCAGAGTCTGGATAACATTCGGTTGCAGAATGTTATCATTGTCACCAAGCAGTTTTTGAATGTAGGACAGATAAGAAGTTCTCTGTCGCAACGGTCTTCTCCTTCCATGGGAAGGTGTGTAAAGGACGTATGTCATACAGGGTTCTTCCTCTGACATTCTTAGAACATGGCCAAGGAAGGTCAGTTGTCGCAACCTCACTTGGTTAATCAATGGTTCTGTGTTAGTGTCAGCATATACTTGTGAATTCGGGACATGGTCGACTCACTTGATGCCAAGCATGACTCTAAAACATGATGTAGCAAAGGAGTTGATCTTGCTTTCCATGTACAACAATACAATGCTACAAAAAAGTAGCCACCGAAACAACTACGATAAACTATTTTAATAATTATCATAATGTTATTAGCCTACTGTGTCTGATTAATATTTAAATAACAAAGCAAAAGTACCCAGCTATTTTTACAAACGTCTCTCTTTCCCAAGTAGGGCACTCTCACTTTGGTGCGGCATCAGTTATCTCACTCCTGCATGTATAACCACCCCATCCCAGTTGAATTATCTGCAAAGTCATCAATAGTTAACTACCGAATAACGCAACAGTCATGTGTCAATTAATCAATTAAATTCCCTGATTTACTTCTGCTTCAGCAGGCAACGATAAAAAATGTTGGAGACCAAAATACACAATCCATGTTATTAAAAATAGTCAGAATTTATTGTACTCATGGCATTTTAAAATATTTAAATCTCGTATCTAACACCTAATTCTAGATATAAGTTCCAACTTGCATCATATGAGCGAGAAAATTAAAATTCAAACTCCATTCTCGACTAAAAAAATGTTCAGAAAAAACAAACTGACAACTTTTCATTTCAAAAATTCATTTGCACCTCGAATTTCATAAATTGTTCATTCAAACTTAACCACACCCACCAAAATTTCTTCCTGAGATGCTTAACATATAAGTTTCATTACCATAGCCCTTATGGTTCAGGAGATATGCTTTAGACAAAATTATGCAGATTAGGTACTAGCATTTTTTGCACTCAAACTGCATGTGGCATCAGCTCAGCCCCAGCCAGCCCCATCCACTCATTAAATATAATCAAAGTATGGCTTACGGTTTGACTTATGATGTAGGATCATGATTTCACCACGCGTATTTTTACATTTTACTACTCTTTTCGGTTTTTTGCTTTTGGTACCCTTTTCAAATTTTATTATTTATACCCTAATCACATATTACCCAAATGAGAAAAAGACTCTACTTGCCCATTTTTGTGGACATGCATGATATACATACAGATCACAATACAACAGACCCCCATGGATGATATTTTAACACTATAACACCAGCCTTCATTATGACAACTTATACGGTCTGAATCGGGCAGTTTTAACTAACCTGTAAATTTCAGGAAACTCATCTTCTAGTACGCTAAGAATAGATGTGCCAACTCCAGACCCAGTGCCTATGTAATAAATAGAAAGATCATGCTTATGAAATCATTGCATATGATTCACTGGTATGGGGAATTAGTTTAAGTTGTACTTAGAATTAAAAATTAGAAACAGTCCTTAAAAAATAAAAGTTGAAATCAAGAAGAGATACAAAAATGATCATATTTTACTATAAATTGTCTTTCTAATTTCTAAATCTATATTTCTCATTTTGATTTATCAGTTAGTTAATTCAACAACTCACTATATCTCCTTAAATACAGACTGGGTTTGACCGTGTGACATTGTTGATTTGTAGACGCACTTCCCCATGAACTCTGTACTATGTATGATGCACTCATGAATACCACAGTTGGTATTCAAATAAGTGCATCATACATAGTACAGAGTTCATGATGCACTCATTTGAATACCACAGTTGGTATTCAAATAAGTCATAGTACAGAGTTCATGATGCACTCATTTGAATACCACAGTTGGTATTCAAATAAGTGCATCATACACAGTACAGAGTTCATGATGCACTCATTTGAATACCACAGTTGGTATTCAAATAGGTGCATCATACACAGTACAGAGTTCATGATGCACTCATGTAATTGATATTATTGGTAAGTATTGTGCTCAACTTTCAGATCCAATGTTAAGCTCCTTATTTTGTAAATATTGAGAAAAATCTAAAATACCAATGTTCAATTATTTGGTCTTTGTTTACAACATCGACAAGTTATTGCAGGATGTGCTCATGCAAGAATATAACGCAACGCATTCAACCGCGCATGCCGTACATGTTGCCGCCCAGCTTAAAGGCACGCACATCAAAACACGCAACCTACGCAAAATATACGACGCGTATCTCTAGTCCCGTATTGTCCCGCCAACAGCCAAATGTTTTTATCTTACTGTAAAATATCAAAATAATCTTTTAATTTTACGTATATAAGTTTAAAAGTTTTGTTTTGTAGTATTTTATTGTCTGTAATAAAAGGTAACATGCTGAAGTATCAGAAAATGCAGATAAAACAAATTCTGCTTTAGAACAAGCGGCCGGGATTAACAGGCCCCTTAATTAATGGATTGAAACAAAGATTATAGAACTTGTTCTAACTAGCTTAGAGCAATTTTTTCTGCAAATCTATTTCCAAAACTCTATGGTCCGTGAGCACAAAACTGGACTAAGTTAGTCCAGGACTAAGTGAAATTTGATTTCTTAAAAAATAACAATTTTTTTTTGGAATCTGTGATAATTTATGTCCTTGCTTTAAGATTTATATTGAAATTTCTATAATTTGATTATTTTTCTGTTTTGGAACACTGGCTTACTTTTCCAGAAGAATAAAAAAATTGTTTAGTCTGGGACTAACTAATTTAGTCCCGGACTAAACCATTTTTTTTTTGTTCCAAAAATAAGTTCAATGATATAAAATAGACCAATGTATCATAAAATTTAAGTATCAGTAACAATCTTTGACCAAAAACATGATTTATCACTTGATTTTTTCAAAAATGTGTAGTTATTTTTCAATATTTCAAATTTTACTTAGTCTGGGACTAAGTTTAGTCCAGTTTTATGCATACGGTGCTTTAAGTTTAATATGTTCAGCCGTAAATAAGTCACCCTCCATGATGGCCACCATCCCATAGGTCAGCATGCACAAAACATGACTAAGTTAGTCCGGGACTAAGTGAAATTTGAAATTTCGAAAAATAATACATTTTGGGAGAAATCTTGTTATAATATATCTCCTTTAAAAGGTTATACTGAAACTTATAATATTTGGTTTATTTGTCTGTTTTAGAACATTGCAATTATTTTTAGAGCAAACATTTGTTTAGTCTGGGACTAACTCAGTACCAAACTAAACCCCCCTTTTTTTTTTTTTTTTGCAAAAAATTGCTATTAATGTTTAAAACAGACAAATTGTCAAATTAAGATATTTTCGCAGAAATCCTAAAACAAGGACTTCAACTATTACAGATTTCAAAAAATAAGCTATTTTTCAAGAAATCAAATTTCACTTTATAGTCCAGGGCCTAACTTAGCCATGTTTTTTTGCATACGGATCATAAGGTTTATATAGGCGGGAAGCAGAGATTCCCTTGTTTTAATTTCCATGAATGTTTCTGAACAAGAAACTGTTAGCAGCTTCCATGCAACAAGTGAAGTTCCCATAAGCTCTTTTTAGACAGATCTTTCAAAAATAAATCAAATCAGTTGGTATTAAAAAAAATTAAATCAGAATGAAAAATCTTAGTGTTACGGTGATTTGGTATATCAAGATGCGAGGGCACACCGTGACTTAATGATAAAAACATTCGTATTTTAGACAAACCTCAAAAGTGGTTGAAGAAATCCCTCTCTGTTAAAACATTTAGATTTACAGTTTAATGATATTAGAATGAGATGAAGGAGAATAGGTTCATTGAACAGTATATCTATTCTTTCATTAATTTGTTAATTTTTCTAGCAGAGACAGCAAACAGTGTGTATGTGAACAATGTTAGTTAAAGGGACTGGCCTAGATCCTGTCTGCTGATTTTCTGACTATATATTTTTTTTCACATGTATCGATAGTACATGATTATACCCTACCAGTAGTTTCTGCTGAATTTGTGTAACAGAGGAAAAAAATGAAATTATTTACCAGCTGGTTGATTATGTGTTTAAATCTTAAAAAGATCTTGTTTCTACACCTGTGATGGGTAAACAAAATTATTTTTGATAAAATTGTTTCTCTT
>JXSR01S024448.1:92301-107017 GCA_000969725.1 Ophiothrix spiculata
CGATAATTAAAAATAAGAGAATATCTTAATATTTTGATATATAGGGTTTGAATTTGACAATAAAACTTTGCATGCTGTCATTATTACTACTAATACTTCAAATGATGCAAAAATCTCAAAATGTTTGGGGATGATGCTGAACTTGTCCAATGCCGGCCTTTAATTCTAAGTGGAATCTAGGCTAGTCCCTTTAAGTGAGCAAATCAAGGTCAACACCTATTTCATTACCAGATTGATGCCAGTAAACTCAACAGGTATACATCGTATCCACCTCCGTGTAATATCCCGTCCCTATATTTATGAAAATTTCAGGAATTTATGTACACACTAACATTATTAAAGTATCATCTGTATCTTTTAGGACACTTTCAGGCCAAATCACAGCCAAATTATGATAATATTCAAATTTACTTCAAAAAATATTTGGTATAAATGTGACCTGTCATATCGAAAGGTACCTTAAGGGTCCCAAAATGAAAATTGATTTTTTGGTCTCATCTGAAAGATTAAATAAAAAAAATTAAAATGACACCTTGCTTTTGGTTATTGGATGTTTGATTACAAAGTTACATTCAAATTGGTAAAAGGCATCTGGCTGATTCAGAAAATACAGTTCTGAGAAAATCTAGTTTAAAGTTTCTGTACTGGCAAAATTTGAATGGAAAAAGGATTTTGATCTCAGTTTTTAAAACATTTGTCTCATGTTTTGGATGTTGAAACCTAATTTATTTGATAGAATACACTTGCTCAGCTTTGTATGCCCGCATCAATCACAAACTTTTTTACAAACATATCGAGATATTTGCATAATTTGAAGAGTTAGTGGTAATGCAAAGTTTCATGGTCGAATTCAACCACTATATGTGGCCCGTCATATCAAAAGGTACCTTAAGGTAAGCATAGTAAATTATGAGACACGTGCCATTAAAGCTGAGCAAAGTCAAAAATCACGTCCAATGTCGAATTTCTAATTTATGTAAAAATTTTGCATCTGAGAAACATACCCGATATGCTATAACAGGAGTTCTCAATTAAATTTGTTGGCGGGCCATTCAGGACAAATACCAGTTCACAAATACATCTTAGAGAGCCAAATTAAGACCCTCTGCTATGACTTTTCTATATACTTCTGCATTCAAGAAGGGCCAAATGAAAGTAATTGGCGGGCCGGATTTGGCCCGCGGGCCGCTATTTGAGAAGGCCTGTGCTATAATCAATATATATGGTGAAGCAGATTTTACTTCTTTCCAATTTCTGTGAGTTGGCATTTTCATATCATGAAACACAATATTTAGTATGATATTGTTTAACAAGCCACCACATGTTGTTTTTGTGATAATAGTGATGGGCAATGATATCAAATGATAAAATGTACGCACTTTTTTAAGCCTACATTTAAGTATTCAAACATGCTACAGAGTTGTTCATCGCTAATCAACAACTCTGCATCCATGCGTCTGCATATCGCTAATCAACAACTCTGCATCCATGCGTCTGCATATTTTATCGGATGCAGAGTTGTTGATTTATAGCGATGAACAACTCTGTAGCATGTTTGAATACCTTTCAACAACGAAGATCTTTCTGAAAGCGTATAATTAAATTCTAAATGTTTTCAATTTCACAGATACTCACCTCAATAAAAAATGCTAGTTTTTAAATGATTGTTGCTTTGTAGTTTTCAACTATTCCCAAGCGCCAGTCCTTGCACGTACTCAAGTTTCCGACACGCGATGAACAGTGCGCCGATTTATGTGCACTGCGTGACGCGCTTATTTGAATATCACCTGTGGATTCATCACAAATCAACAACGGTACGCTCCTGTATAAGGATGAGTTGTTGAAAAGTCCATCAAGTAGCCTTTGTTAAAGGCTGAGAAATCAAAGCCCATGCCATCACTCTAAGCTAAGCACACACTTATGTGTACACTGTATATAGCACAGACCCAAGCATGGATGTTAAATCATGCTATTTTATTTGAAATAATTATAAAATCTCAATTTTCAAGTTACACAAAGCTACCAACATTTACTGCTATGCTCTTAACCCCCACCAACATTTTTTCAATGCTGTTCCTCAGCCTTTGGTAAACTGAGTACATGGTTCAAATCTAATAAACTTTCGCTCAATCTTAAAAAAACAAATTATATGCTTTTTGGCACTCATCAAAAAACAAGTAAAATAACTGGCAATTTTAAACTTTCTATTGATAATTCAGAAATAAACAATGTGAAGTCTTTCAAGTTTTTAGGGGTAACTATAGATCAAAATATAAACTGGAAAAATCACATCAATGAACTTTGTAAAAAATGTTCAAGTAGCATTGGAATCATGTATAAAGTAAAAAATTTTCTTCCAGAATCTGCACTGTTAAGCCTGTACCTCACCATGATTGTATCACATTTCAACTATGGGATAACTTCTTGGTGCAGTGCAAACAAAACTGATAAAAATAAATTGCATATAATACAGAAAAGAGCTTTACGGGCCATCAGTAACAGTGAATACAGGAGCCCATCTAATCCACTATTTATAAAATATAATCAACTTAAAGTTTCAGATCTTTGTAAATTGCAAATTGGTACATTTATGTATAAATATAGTCATAGCTTATTACCAGATTCATTTAATAATATCTTTAAATCAAATTCAAATAACCATAATTATGGTACTAGAAATGCTAATAACTTTGAATTTCCTAAAGGCAAACTTGAATTTAGCAACAAATCAATTTCATACCAAGGAGTTAAGATCTGGAATAACATACCAAAGAAAATTAAAAGTAGTGATAATATTAAGTCTTTTAAACATTCTTATAAAAAATCTCTAATATCAGATTACCCAAAGATGGAAAATGATTCATAAAATATGTAAATATATATTTTCACCTTTTTTTCATTTTCATTATTTAAGTACAGTTGATGATTAATGAAGTACCTTTAATTGAAACTTCCCATCCTTTCTCTCTACTCTGTGGCCATCGCATTGTGGATTGAGAGGATGGCACAGATCATATTTTCAATATTTAACATAACATTTGTAAATAATCAAAATGAAATAATCATAATGAAACATCCTGTCCTTTCTTTTGACTCTGTGGCCATCGCATTGTGGAATGAGAGGACAGTATGCTAAATTTATGATTCCTTGTAAATTAATTGTGTATAGCTTTCTAGATTTTTGGAGTCTGGGACCCGACAGGCTTAATGCTTATTTCCCAGTCCTCCTCCACAATGTTTGATACAGTTGATTGTACTATTTTTGATATGTTGTTACTGTAATTTTGCATATGTGGAAGAAATAAATTCTTATCTTATCTTATCTTATCTTGCAAGTTGGGAATTGATTATGTAACACCTAGACAGCACCACCATGGGGGCTTCCAGTTTCTACCAAAAACTTGGACTAGTCCATTTTGGTCATGGGTGTTTCAAATCATGGTTTACAAAATCACCCAATTAGGAACTTAACAATACGGCAAGCCATATATCCTACTGTGCAGCGTCAGTGTAAAATTATGTGTAAGTCTATGGGAAATCACACTGTTGCTCAACATCGCACATAAAATTCTGTCGGTCAGTGTGAAATCTGTGTTCAGTGTCGCATGCCGAGCATCAACGTGGAGATCCCACACTGCTCATACACGAGTCACATTGACAGGCATGCAATCACTTCACACTGACAATACATTGCCCACACTGTTGACCGTTCTCACTTCATCGTTGGCGTGCATCTGGCTTACAGCCTACACTGTTGACCGGTACTCCCGCTTATTGACACTGCCTAAAACATTGCTTAGTACACTGTTGACCGTTCTTATTTCATATGTTGGCGTTCAAATGGCTTACTGGCGTACACATATTCCACACTGGACGACGTAGGCCTAACTAGGCATATATATTAAATTATATTAAATTACATTGACAAACATCATTCTCATAAGTCTATTTAGACCACAATGGATATACAAAACCAGTAGACGGGTCTCATACGGCATGGTCATGGAGACTTGACACTGTTTTCAATATTAAAAGTTGAAAATAAACCCAAGGAATGTTTAAATATATCATTAGGTAAATATATCTGTAGAGTATGATCTTTTGATTTATAAAGATGTTATTTGTATCTTGAAGTCACAAAGATGGAATTTTAAGCCGATTTTGTCCAAGTATTTTATGAAATTTCTGGTCAGTTGTCTGTTTTACAATACAACAGCCTGGGATGTACTATCATGTACATCAATGTACATTCCAAACTCTCGTGTAGTTTGACTAGTTTGCCTCATTGAATATCAACTAGGACAGCTTTTTACTCTGACATTTGCTGCAGGGGGAGTTTGGCTTCGGAAATTTTTGAAGGAATGAGAACCAATATGAAATTTCTGGTCACTTGTCTGTTTTACAATACAACATCCTGTTCATCCTTGTGACTAAGCACTGCTATTCTAGAATATCAGTGCTCAGTCACTGAAGGAGCTACCCTGAATAAAGAAAGCTTAAATGAATAAATAAATAAATAAAATATTAATATATTTTGTGACCCCCCCTACTTTTGATGAAATAATTTCCCCCTGTTTTCATGTCAAAAAATCTATGACCCCCAGTATATTTTGGACCCACCCCTTCTGAAGAAAATACCAGCCCCCTTATAAAGAAATTATACAAATCAATTGCAATCCAAATTGCCTATTGGGTGTCAAGTGAATATGATATAGCCTAAACTAATGGCATTAGAATTTATGAATCAAGTTGTTTTTAAACATTTCAAGTGAAGTTATGAAGTCCGTCTTAATGTATCTTAATTTTCGTTTTTAAATATAGTAAGTAAGTAATATAATTACATCGCATTGTTTAAAAATAAATTGAAAAGCATAGGACTATAATTGTAAAAGCATTTTATATTTTAAATGTTTATAAATGCCCGATTTAAACGATTTTATTAAAGTGTTATAAACTGAGGATATCACCCTTAAACTAACTATACTAAAAAGCACAATGGAAGATAAAGGCCAAACACAAACGATCCCAAGCAGAATGTTGTAGCCGGTAAATAGCCCACGGTGGCTGCACAGAAATTTTCATGTTGATTTATTATTTCTTTATTTTTAAAACTTTGGCGCAACCCACTACCGTGGATTTTAATTAGTGTATTTGGTGAGCAAAAAAAACAAAAAAACAAACAAGGTATTTGAAAAAAAAAACTATGCTGGCCGAGAATGCAGGTCTCACTGCAGATTGATTTAGCAGTAATATAGGCCTATAGGTCAACTGATTAATAAAAAAAACGGAAGAAAGAAGAAAGAAAAAAAAAACTGTGATGTTTTGTTTTTGACAAATTCCAGACTGATCCTAGATATTTCTATAAAATATAAGAATTAAAACTAAAGGGGCCAAAACTTGATCAGATTTTGAGGATTATATCATGATTGCCATCATTGCCAACTTTACTTGGTAGATTGACATTAAGGGGTCTCAACTAGTCCTTACAATGCACCACATGAAATGAAAAAATTGTATTGTAAAGTGCCAAACTTGCATATTTCCCAGTGTATTTGTCTTGTATCCTATAAGCTGGGATTCCTTATGTATTATCTTTGTTTTTAGAAAGTGTCAAAGTTCCAATCAGTCACCGTAGGCCTACTTACATAATAAATGTTGAAATATATCATGACAACCTCTGTGAATGAACAAATTAAAAAATAACCAAAAACAAACTGTAGTTTATAGTTTAATAGGTAAACTTTTACACTAACTATAAATTAGGCCTATTATAAATAACAATATCCCCCCCCCCCCCCCCCCACTAACAAGTGATTTATAAGTTTATTCCAATCAAAGACTTTCAATCAATTTTTTCCTGAAGGCAAGGCCACTGAGTGATGATAACATACATTGAACTATTTATAGCTGTTTATTGGAGTGTGCTATATCCAAAATCACCTTTTGAAAGTTTGGTGCTGTTACCAGGGGAAACGAAGAAGAATGTTATTTAATTTTACTGGCTTTTGCATCATTTTTTAAGAATATAATTCTGTATAAATAGGCAGATTCAATAAATTGTTGCTCCTGCATTGATCATATAGACAGATTTTTTTATTATGAGTGTTTTTGCTGCTAAAATAAATGAAATAAGGAAATATAGATATGATGTCAAAGGTCATATTGAGTTTTGGTCCAAGATAATCCAGCCCACTCAGGTTCGGCCAGCAAAAAAATGACAAAGTGAAATAAGTTGATATAAATAAACTCTTACGTAAATATCAATTAAAATCAGAAAATATGAAAAAAAGTTGAACAAATAACAAGGTTGAGAAATCTTTAATAAGGATAGGTAGATCCTGGCTTATTGGACGAAAGTCCAAATATTAATTCTGATTCCTACATGTTGCTTTATTATGATTTCAGGATCACACTGACTAGTGACCAATAGTATGGTATGGTTGATTCATTCAACAAAAGAAAACACACAAAGAAAACACATAGGCCTATTTACATTTATTAAATACAACTATGTTTATATAATGTAATTGTAGAAACTTAAAGGTGCAATTCATGATTTTGATGGGACAAAAACCTTGCCTCTTTTCTAGCTAAATATATACTGAAAATTTCACTTGATTCCGACTGTTTGTTTCCAAGTTCCAAGTTTTTCAGCATTTTGAACATCCCCATAGGCTACTGTGTTGTAATTACTGTCGGGCCCCGACAATAATAAGAAAATGACACATTTTCACACTTTTTTCAAAAAAGCAAGCATATATGAAAGAATGGCTTGGGGAACGTAACATAAATAACCTAATAAACTTTAATATCATAGAGGTGATTTTCAGGGTAAAAAGTGGATCATGAATTGCCCCTTTAAACTACCTTACATAACGTGTAGTTATGACATTACTAAATGTTATATTTTAAGCTTCAACAATTGCATTTAAAATAGTACCTACACATTATATAGTTTGAGTTTCTACAATCATATTCTATGTAAATCAAACAAAATTGTGCACGGATTAAAGATGGCCTTGACCTTGATAAAAGCAGCAAATCATAAATTTGTTGTTGTTTTTAAAGTAGATTCAATATACTTTTAAAATGCTGAAAAAAATGATAGAAATCAGCTGAAACATTTCCAGTGAAAAAAAAATATAAAAAAGTATATCTGATTCAGGCCTTCTGTGAACATGGCTAATTTCTTTCTGATTTTAGTTCATTTGACATGATGACTAAAAATTGAGTCTTTTAAATACAAATTTGAGCAATATTCAATCATGCAATTAACTGGATTACTTATTTATGAAATGTTTAATCATGTTGTATACATATTGTTTTATTTACAATGCCAGTTCCACAATTACCGGTACTTAAAGTTACATGGATAATGGCAACAAAACTCTCACTTCTTTGCTTTCATCATAATACCATAACCATTATTGTCATAAATGTAATATCTTGCTTAACCCTAACACTTTTATAAGCACCTCTTGGTTTAAAAACTATCTCCTCCGAAATGTACATGTTAAAAATGGGTGGTTTCTCCCTGGAATCGAACCCAGGACCTCTTGATTCCCGATCCAGCATTCACTAATGCAAGCCAACGGTATACGCTGACCTGGTAGCATTTTCACGATTATAGCTAACTCCGGTCTGTGACGTATTTGGACGTATTTTGGAATTTGTGATTTTCTTGATCTTGTGGAATGGGATTTTGTGAAGTTCAGTGGTGTTAGAGTTAAATGTGTAAATGTGTTAATTGTAGATTTGTATATTTTTTTCTGCATTTGAAAGAATATTAAATTTGCTCTAAATACGACAACAATAAATTTATCATTTGGTACTTTTATCAAGGTCAAGGCCATCTTTAATCCGTGCACTTTTTTTTTTGGATTAACATAGTATAGTGCTGGTATATAAGTATCCATACCATCATCCCAACAATAAATTACACATGTTAAAAGTACAAACTGCTCAGTGCCAATCAAAGAAGTAGCTATAAGACTTCATAATAGCATGTAAATGTGAAAGATATATTAGCCTCATCTATGGGGTCTCATTTCAAGGGCCTCATCACTTCTCTGATATGTGCACCTCCTACATGAGCATGACAACTTAGTTAAGAAATCACCTAGAGTGTATAAAAATGGGTTGAGAGAGGAATTGATTGGAACAATGAATGTTGCTATCCAGGCATATGCAATAGGATCAATGTTTACCATGCCAGCTTGTACAAGGATAGACAATATGCCTAGGGGCACCCAGCAACAGAAATCTGTGAACACAAGAAAGAACAATTTTTTTACCAGTTGAATATCTTCTTTCAAATTTGTACAACGACCAGATCTTCTGGTTGATTTTATTGTAATAAGAAAGATACTTAAGTAACAGATTCCAACTACAGAAAAGCAGAGTAGGTTTAGACATGTAAAAATAGCAATGGAAAAGTACAATGAGGCCTGACTACCAGTCACTTCATACTCTATCTTTGGTGCTTCCTCTAAAAATGCTCTTGAAATATTGATATCTGTTACCCTTGCATTAAAAAAATGATGCCTAGCAATTGGTAGACCAACACAGATCTCAGACATGGCATAAATATCACAAGTTATTCCTGATAGAACAAAGGATGCGATACTTATAGTCAAGGCTAATGACCAGAGCACACAAACTAATATGCGAGCATACTTTGAACCAAGTCTGCGAGCTCTAAATGGAAACTTAATAGCTACAGCTCTATCAATGCTGATCATGGTTACAAAGAACACAGAGGCTTCGCTGGATAGAATAGAAAGGGTCCCTGCTACTTTACAAAGTGAACTATTTCTCCAGGCCTCTGAATGAGATGGGAAATAATCTTGATAGTACAAGTCAACCGAGAGAAGAATGAGCAGATAAATACCCATGCAGAAATTGGAGATAGCCAGATTGGTAATGAGTAAAAACTGCACATTGTTTGACTGGCGTATGTGCTTGAATCTTGCTATAATACTAAAAATATTACTTGATATTGCTAAAATACTAACTATCCATATCCCTACACGGAGGATATCAAAGCCTAACAAACGCTTACATGTAAGGAAAGGAGACTGGGTGGAATCTGAAATACATTCAGCTTGGGTCACAAAACAACAGGTAGCTGCACTGTCCACAAACACTGTACTAAATACAGTCAATGAAATAAAATCGTCTTTTGTAGCCAACAGTAAAGTATTTCCCCGGAGATCTAATATCAACTGAGACTGAACAGGTATCTTCATCACAAGTTGTTGCAAGTCATTGTTAGACAGATTCAAAAAATAAAGGTTTGGTAAATCTTGAAATATGTCATGAGGTAAATAAAGTAAGTGGTTGTTATCAAGTCCAAGATAATCCAGCCAAGTCAAGTTTTTGAAAGTATCTGGATCAAGATGTGTAAGTAAATTGTTTGACAGAAAAAGAATTAGTAAGCTGTGCAAACCTTGGAAGGAACCAGGTAGAATTTCTTTCAAGTAATTTAGATCTAGGTGAAGTTCTTGTAGTTTCCCTAACCTATTGAATACACCGAGCTGTATCTCTTGTAACAAATTATATCCAAGGTGAAGAACTCTAAGCCTTTCTAGCCCATCAAGAGCACCAGGTAGTATTTCTGTCAAGCTGCTATTTGAAAGAAAAAGAGTTCTAATTGTTTTCTGCTCACAAAATAAACAAATAAGTTCTCCTAATGGGTTGCTTGTCATGTCAAGAACCAACATATTATGTAATCCACTGAATATCTGAGGAGATTTCATTTGTGTTAACATGTTACGTGATATGTCTAAGCCCAACAGCCTCTTCAGCCTACTGAATACATATGAATGAAGGTAGTGAAGATTGTTATTGTTCAAATGTAGAACTATCAAAGATTCAGCCAAACCCGCAAATGAGGTCTGATCAATTCTTTGTAATCTGTTGTAAGCCCAGTTGAGGAGTGTTACATTAGGCGGATATGTTACCTGGGCTAGGGATGTGGTTCCATTGGTGCAAGCTATTTCTACTTGTGTAAAGTTACCAAGACTACAGTTACATTCTTCAGGACACTGGATTTGACATTTGATACCATAGCGTTCCACAGGTAAGGTATAGTTCCAAAAGTCTGCATACACATTATTATAAAAAATTAAATGCCAAGATGAAATATTATCCTCTTTACATCCAGCCAACAAATCATGTCTATCAGCTTTGATGAAGATAATATACTGGAAGAGTAAAAAAATGATAAAAAGTGTTCCAAACATCCACGTTGGTAGGAAACCCATTGGATAACTGCAATAATGGGCTAACATAAAGAAACTTGAGAAAAGGTTAAATTCTAATCTCAGAATATGTAGCGTCACACCTTCATATAGTATATATGCTGTTCTCTGTAAACAATGGTATAGCATCAATGAGATATGGTTGCATGAAATGAAGTGATGAAATGATCAATTCTACCAATTACTATCACAGTATATGTATGATTTTGCCAAAATAAAAATATTCTGTGTTTACCTCAGAAATGTATTACTCAAAATGATGCGATATGGCACACAGCATTACATTTTCCACCTGCTTAGAATGAAGCACCCAAGCCAGTACCAACCATGAATCACACTACTGTTATGAAATTGTGGACTTGTCCTTTTTATAACATAATGCTGCATGGGCTCATAGAGTTTAGTAAAGGGTTAATTAAAACATATTATGACTATAACTACTGCCTAATAAAATACCATGTGGGATTAGTTTATATAATTGTAAACATAACACAACTCATTGTCAGAACTTTGCTGAAGTATTATATTAAAGTAGTACTAAGTATTTTTTTGGCTATTATTCAATTCAAAAGAATGGCATGTGGTATATATTGACATAATTGTAAATACATATAACTCTTTGTCAGAAGTTTGATGAAGAGTATAATATAATTTATAAATATTTCAAAATCCAAGATTGAGTTATTATACTGAGTGTCCCAATAAAAACGCAACAAACTTTGACATTTTTTCCTGAGGCTGAGGAAGCAAAGTAAAATTCTGAACTGTCTCAAAAGTTATGGCACATATTTTAAAGATCCTCAACACCATTGTGGTCTGATTTTTTATCTTTATAGATTTACCGATGGTGATGTAGCAGAGAAAACATCGAATAGAAATGGCTAACAATTTTAATCACATGATAAGGATAAGTAATCTCTTGGACTCACTTTATGATCTGACTTAAATAGGATTGCTTTAACAGGTTCCCACATACCATCCGGGACTACAACCAACTCCCAACTTATCCAACTGCATACCCATCCCTCCACACATTCAAATCTGCCTTGAGGGATTTTCAACTGAAGTAACTTCTCTTCACTGGCTTTTTAACTTTTATGTATACAGCACCTGCATCAAGCGTTGTGTTGCATTCAACACAACCCATGCGTATAAGACAGTGTGTTTATCCCCAAACTTATGGGGGCTAAAGAAGACGAAGGTTGGCATGTCTGGTTAATTTGACACTGTTTTGTTCCTATGATACGGGCCAGATGAATCATAACTTACTTGAGTTTTTTACCTTCTGATTTGTTCTTGGTTTGTGTGAATGCGTAACTTAAAGTGTTAATAGTTTACACTTTTCATTACAATATGTTTTTGAACTATTAATTGGGGGAAATTGTATCATAAATTACCCGATAATCTCTTTGTAAGTGACTGATTAATAATAGAACAGGAGAGTATCATGAAGATCCATTCTTAAATTTACTTTCAGTTGAAGATGAACTTTAAGAAGATAGGATTTGTTTGGATCGATTGTGCTGTAAGAGGTTACATAATACAGACACACTCTAATCATTTCAAATGCTTCATCTCACAAAGTGGACCAAAGTCAATTTCGAGGACTTCCTTAATTTGTTCATACCTCCAAACCAGAGTGGTTAATTAAATGGGACAAAAACCATGCTGTAGTGTTATATCTATGCTTTTATAAAATGTATATTATTATGACAATATCCATTGGCGACTATTTTTAACAGGTTTTTTTTTTGCGATTTCAGTGCGTTTATATTGGGACAAGCTGTATATTTGAATTCTTCATACCATCAGCTTTCAAATGATATAAAAATATTGGCTAATTTTTTGGGAGCACTTTTTTTATGATTACTAACTAACTTTTATCTCCAGTTAAAAAAGAATGACATATGGTGTTAGTTTACATAATTGTAAACACGAACAGAACTCATTGTCACAGTTCGATGAAGGATTATATTATCAACAACTATTCTACCTACAATGAAAAAGGCACCAAGAGATTTAAGTTTACATAGAATTGTATACAAAACATAACCCACTGTCAAAGCTAAATGAAGCTGTTCTGAAATCTTTTACTTCAAATTTTAAAAGAGAATGTCATGTGTTATCAGTTTACACATTTATTGCAAACAAACATAACTTCTTGTCAGAAGTTTGCTAAAGAGTGCAATCCATCCTTATGTCATTAAAACCTCAGATCTTTTCTATCTACTGAAGAAGATGTATCCTGAAGTAGACATTTTTTCAGAAATTTGAATGCAAAAAAAATGCAAGATGGGTAAAAACAAGGATTCTTATTACCTAAAAATCTTAATTTTTATTATGGTAAATGTGGGATTGGAACTGTGGATCATGGATTGCTCCTCTTAATGAAAATATCGTCACATCTTTTACCAGCAATGGAACAAAAAGTGGTTTTAGTTTACATGTAAACTTACTATTTTGTCATACAAGTTAGCTGAATATAAAATCATGTCAATTCATCTTTTATGGAAAAGTTTTTTTCTGTTCAAAAAATGAACATTTTAATCCATAAAAGTTTACATTCTAGAAGCAACTTGCATACTGATCATAATGGTGTTTTTTTGACTAAAATACATGATGCTGGCCCTATTTTTTGACTTAACATTTTCTGGAAAGGCCAACTAAAATTTACTTTGGTAAAATTTGATTTTGTTTACTTAACAAAATCTTGAAAGATTCCAATCTCAAGGGTCAGTGTCACAGTGCTTGGAATTTGTTTTTGTATACAGGCAATTTGATATTTTATATTGGTATGAATTTATAGCTGCTTTGGCATGTAATACCCAAAATTTTGTCTTGTCGGGCTTGCCATATTTGATGCTTCATGGTCAGTGCACAAATCTTTGCATGGTTTTTTTTTTGTTATTGGTTAACTGCAAATCATTGGTATATCTTGTTTTGTACTTATGGATATCAGAGTATCAAATGGCAGTACCATAATTTAGGTACATGAGTATCAGAGTATAATACTGAGTGCGTAAATATACAATAAAGGAATAATATGCTTCAGTTTGTTGATGACACTAATATTTTAGAAATAGTTTTGGATGTACAATTTATATGATTTTTCCGTGACTAATTCTCGCCCATAATAACTCCCAAGAACTCTGTATTTTTCAGTGTAATATTTACGTCATTTTGTATTTTACTTTCTTAAAGGAACTATTCATTGAAGAAAGTTTATTCCTAATAATAATTTTCCTTTCTGCTGATTTTATTTTGATACATATTTGGGAGTCCATCTAAAAAATTAACTTATTTTAAATAAATAACTTCGTAACTAAGCACTCTTCAAATATCATTGCAAGAGAGCTTGTAACTTGTAAATCAATTTAAGAAAGAAAAAATCAGGAATAAGAAGCACTGGATTACTGGATATAGAGCCAACATAATTGAAAAACTTATTTTTGTACTAATTTTCGACATTAAATTGGATTTTTAAGTTTCTCTTTAATTCAACACATTTTCACGCTTTTACACAGCATTTCAATTAAAATTCTTAATTCTAAGTAAATCCAGGTTAGCCCTTTAACTTACAAAATTGAACCTTACTCAATTACCAAAATGCCAAGTGTTATATGCATAGTAATAGAAATTGACTTAAAAAATATTTAAAATGCTTCTGACCTGATGATTAATTTCATTTCAACTGCATTCAAGATTAAAGACATACATTAAAGAATGAACCTTTGCACAAAATATAGGACGTGTATTTAGGTATTCTTAGTCACTGAGTGCGATTTTACTTCCTAATAAGGAATTTTGGCCATCCATTATGAGGCGATAGATGACAGTGCGTTCAGCGTGAAATGCAGTGGAGCTGCGTGTTCAAAATCACGGCGCGATGCAGATATACGCACACATCTGGCGCGAACAGCTTTACTGAATTTGGAAAATTTCATGTTTGAATAGGGGTGTACGTTTTTCCAATGCTATAAACATTATGTTTATATCTTTTGGCAATAATTAAAATCGTTTTTGGTTTATAAATTACTCAAATTTGTGACTAAAAATTAGAATAAAAGATGGCGATTTATTTTTTTGCCTGTCATCGATCGTCTCATAATGGATGAGCGTACATTATCTTTTGTAATGGATAATGTACGCCTATCCATTATGAGACGATAGGCAAAGCAATAAATCTTATCTTTTATTCTCTAATTCAAAAACATTACAGAGTTGTTCATCATAAATCAACAATGTTGTATCCATGCGTTCACATATTTTTATTGAACTAGGGTGGGTTTAGCCACCTAAGCGTGATAAAAATACACCGACATATAGGATACTAATAATATAGATATAAATCAAATACTGGAAATAAAATTATAGCACTTACGGCTACGTTGCGTCTGGAACCTCCAGACTTCGTCAGGCCACTGATTGATCACGTGACAGGCGGCGAGGAATTT
>JXSR01S024450.1:16128-36367 GCA_000969725.1 Ophiothrix spiculata
GTATGTTTGACCAAAATGTCTGATTTTGGAAAATATTCAAGTCACAGTTATTCTTTTACCCGAAATGTTTTCTGGAAGCGCAATTATGTAAATTTATATAAAATAAATTATTTTAAAAGAATGTGCTTGGGTAAAATGTTTATGTGCTTTATTTTTGGAATAATACTAAATCAAATTGATTTTATATGCTTTTCACAGTATTTTTTTTTTATTCAAAGAATCACCAACATATAGATTTATAAGCCGCTTCCAGTGTACAGAAATGTTCAACTATTCATTTCTTTTTTTGTAATAATTTAGAACAGATAACTGTAACGTGTTCTGTTTGGTCTCAGGAAATAAATCTCATTAAGAACACAATTTAACGCACTTTGTTCAAATTCAAGTGTGTTAAATATTTACAACACGATGTGAATGTACCAGAAGACTTACCCATGTTTAATTAGTATTACAGTTGTATTCATCAGTGTCCTCAGATACTATGTGAATGATAAGTTAAAATCAAAATATATGTTAACTGGTATCACAAATCTCTTATCAGCAAATAAACATGAGATAGAGTCTGCGTGCTGAAACCTGATTACCCGTGATACTGCATTTTCGTTGAAATTTGAAATTCTGTAAGGTCTATACTTTAAAGAAGTTTTTCTTCGATTATCGTATTTAAAAATGTATTATTACTTATAAAACAAAAATCAAATTGGCTTGAACAGATTGCAGAATGACACACGGATGCATTTTATTGAAATATAGTTTATATGAAATATGTGTTGCAAATGCCAAATCAATCAAAAATAATCTACACCAAATAAATAATAAGCAAATAAGTGCTATTTATTTGTAACTAACTGTATCTATATTGAAGCGGATGGCAATAAAGATTGTCTATGATAGGTTTAAAGTGTACAGGATATCATTGAATTCACGGGCATTCACGCTAGCTAAAATTGAGTCATCAAACAAACTGTCAGGTAGCGTGGCCGAGCGGTCTAAGGCGCTGGTTTTAGGCACCAGTCATTTCGATGGCGTGGGTTCGAATCCCACCGCTGCCACAATTTATCTTTTTTTCTTTCTTCCTCTTTTTTATCAAAATGCTTTGTTTCTACAAGTTATAAAAACAACAATTAATAGCTATCAATACCTTTAAAGTAAGCATAGATAGTGTTTTTGAAGTTTTCAAAAATGAGCATTCTTTTTAAGGAAAAAAGTTGATATTTAAAAAATAATCTGTGACATCCCAAGCATTTACAAATGTAAAAATCTAAATTTGTAATCGTAATATTCATGGATTTTTTGTATGTAAAGCTTACATTTTTACCTATTTTGACAATATTTCTGAACAATTAAAAGGAGCCCGGCTGACCGATTGGCTCACCATTTTTTTTAACGTTGTGGTACCGAAATATTCCTCATATTTTTCTTATTACCCATGTGAAGTTTTACGGCTGAAACGTGTCGCGTTTCGGAGATATAAGTGAAAATGTGATTAAAATAATGGTAACCATAAAATTACCCACACAGCAAAGTATAGGCAAGTGAAAATGCAAACTTGCTCATAAAATCAAAACGGTTCTTCCAATTTAATTGAAATTTGAAATTGAAACATCTTAAGTTATAATCTTTTGATGACAGTTAAAACTAAAATTTAAAAATCAGACTATGTACCTTTAAGAAGAAAATCAAAAACATTTTAGAAAATTTGATCCTTGAAGACATTTGTTTCTGTATTTGGACAAGTAAAATGGTTCAAAATTTAACTTTTGAAAAAATCAGATTTAGCTTGAACATGTTGAAAGTCAAAGTAAATTGTTTTGCAAAAATTTCCTTTGAAGCACTTTTGCCAAAAGTGTTGCCGGTACTTGAATAAAATCTGAAATTATATATGTTATTCTTATAGGGTTAGTATTAAATGTTACATTATGTTTTTTAATCAAATCATTCGTCGATTTTACAATATTTTAATTTCCCTTGAATACCACTGACTATTGTCTTTGATCTGTTCATTCAACCGTTACATAGATTTTATTTACACACTAATTATGTGCAAACCTAATTTATCTGTGCCGAAAAAATTATTTGAAACTTAACCCGGTGAAAGTAAGGCAACAGTGGTAGAATTTTCAAGGTGAAATATAACCAGATAATTTTTTATTAGATAGGCCTATATGAAAACCATAACTTCCAATTGAAATGAAACAACCCAAATTCATTCCTTTGATTCTAAAAACAAATATTTTCTTACCATTCGTTAAAGCTATGAAATGTACTTGTTAAGATTGTAAACTTTTTTCTCGGACACACAATATTCCATTTTAACTACCAAATTAAAGGACATATTGGCTTTACCTAGTCATATCAATGTCAAAATAATGTCAGTTATTTTATGACAAGGAGTTTATATATCAGTCAGTCATACTCAATACATAATCGTCATGATAATGTTAGCAATTATTGGCATAATACACAAAATTAACAATGAAAGTCATTTACAAAGAGCAAACATAAGGCACCTACGCAAGAATACTAATTGTACTGGAATAACAAAACCCATTCATGAGAAAGTTAATGTGTATTGCTCAAATACAAATCTTTCATTCTTATTTAATAACTTCGAATTTAAATATTTGCAATACTGCAATATTTACACTGTAGTAGTATTGCTCAATTCGATCACATTAAGGTTTTGTCTGCGGTCTCTCTTATTATGTCGAAAACTAACTCAACCAAACATGCCAAAGGGTGATTTCACAAAATGAACAAACTTTTAAACTTTGGTCAAATGAATAAAGCCATTCATATACGGTCACAATTGTTTTAATTGTTGTTAATTACAAAGGACTACCTGTTATTTTAATACTCACAACCATTCCTTCATTAAGGAAGCTTCAATGAAGCGTTTTTAATGGTCAGGGTCCATAATAATGACTCGGGATTCATGGAATGTACTATCTTTATTTTGCGACTGCAACTTGTCTCTTTTAAGATTTGTTATCTTTTAAGTCAAATTTTGGTATTACAGTAAGATTAATGATGGTCAGCGTGATTTGTCTTTTAAATGACTTTTTTGCCACAACAATTCTTATTGAAATTTTAGATAAGTTTTAAAGAAGTTTAATTTACCTTTTTATTACACGTTCTAAAAACAATGGAGCATATATAAGCATTAAATGTGAACATTTATACTAAGAAATTTTGAATGAAAACCTGGGCTCCATTCTCAGTCAATAATACAACACTTTAATACAAATCTTGAACTAAGAGTTCACCTTTCACCTTTGTTCACCAAAATATTGTTTTGCTAAATGTTTTAATAGAACTTAATTGCAAAACAATAAGTGAAAGAAACAATATAATTGCGGACAATTAACTCTTTAAAACCCCAAGCATTTTATTTAACCATAGATTTAAAGAATTTTTTCTTTAAAAATCTATGATTTAACTCAGCAAGTTCAACTTTTGTTCAATTTATCATGTTTACCAAACATCATAACCGTATAATAGACTTATCAAAACACTATTATAAAGTTTGCAATTGTTAATTGTACAATACGTGAATAAAAGAAACACTTCTAATCCCCAGAGTCATCAATCATGTATTGTAAAATAACTTTGGGTAATTTGGGGTAAACCCAACCAAAATTTGACCTTAAACTTGGCTGTAATGCGATTAAGCCAAACGGCTATATCTATTACAATATAATCGCTAATCTCTTGTAACTTTTAATTGCTATATAAAGGAAACAATCAAGTAGACTCTGAAGGAATTCCGCTAATTGCTGATTATTAACTTTGTACGGCTTTGGGGCATGGTTTAACCGAAATCTAACCTGTTGTGTTTTAAAGTTCCTGTCATTAACAAATTTGAACTTGAATCATCTAAGATAATCTTTGCTTGTCGGATTTTCCGAATTTTGTTGTTTAGAAAATGTAAAAGTTGAGAAAAAAATACTGTGAAATTTATGCTCTTGGTATCAGGTATATGAAAGTTGATATTGCTGCCCCGGATTGCTGCATTACATACATATCTATTTACAACAAAATGTTCCAATCGAAGGAAATGCATATTCCATGATCACTTTGAGAAATTCTATATCTAATCCATGCAAAATATGATGTTTTTTGAAGTTACCTATTTTCAAGTTTCATATCTGTTTTAAAAGGAAAAACGCAAATAGAATACTCGTGACGGAATAACTTGGTTCAATTTCATACATATATTCCTACATTTTTATTCACATTCATATGTGATGGCTCACCCTGAAAAGGGGGACTTTGCCACAGAACATATTTAAGAAACTGGTGAAAATAGGTAGCAAAAAATAAAGAAAATGATAATCATTTTCAGCAGATTTTCTGTTGTAAAATTTGATCCCCTTGATCAATTTCAACAAGTAAGGTGTCATTTTAAAGTAAAATGCTGTAACAGATAAAATGATAAAATCAAAATTGATATAATCTCCAAAGTCCCCCCTTTCGGGTGAGCCATCACATATTTTGTACCTGGGTGATAAACAAGTGTTGAGTGTTAACCAAAGCACTTGTTATTTACTTAATTAATTATCCGCAGTAATTGGAATATAAAGTGAAAATAAAACAACAGCATCAGTGTGTGTTTGTGTAAAACAAAAACGAACAATAAACCTTTGACAAAATGCCTAATTTGTAACAAATTGGTCCTGCTTTAAACGTGAAAATTGTTCAATTGTATATGAATGATATGAAACAAGTGTACAACAAATAAATCATGGTAATACTTGTAAGCTAAATCCATGGTAATGCTTTCAGCAATACTTTAAATGAATTTATATCAAAAGGTCTTTACGACACTTTAGTTTCGATGATTATTATCGTGGTTGTATTGTTAATAATAAAGGTTATTCAAAATAGTAAATACCTACTTGTAACTTAATCGAATCCAAAACACACAAAACACGATGTAAGCAATAATTGCTTCATTTAAAGAGAAACAATCCTGTGCTAGTTTCCATCCGAATGCAAATTAGATGAAGTAAAAACATCTTTTGAATTGACTTACAGATATTGATTTAAGATAAGCAATTTTTTAGTTGTAGCATTGTGATTTAATCGTTTAAATGAATTTAAAACGTACTTAAAATTGACTAACTGCCTTGATATTCTTAAGAAAAAAGAAAGAAAGGTAAGTAAATTTGGGTGAAAGAAAATAATTAGATTATTATACAAACCAAAATCACAATGGTCAATTTCAAAGTTCTTTAAAAAGCACCATGCAACTGAAACTATATCTGATCTATATATGTAAAGTATGGTTCAAATTGAATTTCGGATGAGTCGGTTGAAGGGTAATGTTGGTTGAACTAAAAACACAATCAGTTATATACTTTCTTCTCCTTTTGAAAAATCACAATAAATAAATCAGACCGTCAATGGCTGTTCTTCCTCTGTGTTTTTACATGTACTTTCTATGGCATATATGTTTAACCTTGGTTTTGCTTAAGATACAATCAAAGCTGGCTCGCTACGATTTCTCTTCGTTTTACTTTGCCTGGTCCCATTGGTTTAGCTAATTTGTATCTAACCAAGCATAGATAATGCTTTTCAGAAAAAACAATCAGCTTAGAATTGTCTTTAAGGTTTCATGATACAATATAGAATCACTGAAACGTTAGTACAAACTGAAGTTCGTACTGAGCAATATTAACATGCTAATATTATGGAAAAAAACATTAGAATTATGCCCAAATTAAAATGTGGGTAACTCTCTTTTCAACAGAATGTTAGCTGTTTTAGCAAGAATTATTGATATTACTATATGCAACCGTAACTTAGCATGGTTTTTGCAAAATGTTTAAAAAATGTAAAAATGACAAGACTGAGGCTGCATTTACGGTTGGTTTGGGATGGACAGTCACATTTACGGATTCCATGAAAATCAATTTTAGTTGGTATTCGACCCGGCATGCAATTCGTATTGCTGGTACACCTGCGTCTGCGTACCTGTCCTCTGTCCAGCGACCACACTTCCTGCAATTTCCGGTCAATGGTTTCAAAAAGTCTTTCAGTACCTGGCTGCTTCATTTGTGATACACGGTAGCCAGGTAGCCGATAGAATTTTGCAAGATCATTAGAGCAGGCATCATCAAAACAATGCCCCTGTCTTTCAGTGCATTATCAGTTCGGGGTGTGAGTAAGCTTTACGTGAAGATTGAGACAATAAAACAAGTGCGAGACAATGACTTTATTATTAGAAATAGGGCAGTGACCTTGAAATGACCTCTTCCCTTGATGTGCAGATGAACACCCGTCAACATTAATGTAATGGATACTTTAACAGACGCATGCTAATGCTGCTGTTTGCAGAAAGTAGGTCATATATTAGGTATTCAAATACATTGACACATGTACTTTGCAACAGACGACAAAAACTCGCGGCTTGTAAAGGAATGTTCAATTTACATGCAATAATGTTATTTTCAGCATCGAAAGCGGAAAATATAATGGGAATAATGGGAGAGAAAATTTTTAAGCTTGTGTCTTCATCATTTCGTTCTGAATTTAAAGAAAAAGTTAAGACTTGACTTTTTGCTCCTGTTAAAAAGTTGTGAAATGTGACAATCGTCGAGTCTCAAAACCAGTCTATATTGTAAGTTGCTTGATCCCGAATGTCTTTCTCCTAAAACTCCCAAAAGTTTACAAAACGTTACAATTATAATCACCAGAAAAAGTCAGAATAAGTCATTGACGAGGTCCCCCCACGGGTGATTTGGTATAGGTGGACATGGGATTAGGATGCGAGAGGTCCCTGGTTCGAGCCCCGGTGGAAAACAGGAAGTTATTTCAATCGATTTTGATTCTAATAGTGTGTCAATTAGACATCTTGGTATCAAGACTGCTCTGAACAATGTGTTCAAATTTGGCAAGTTGGGCAAAACTGATTAGAATTAATTTCTTGTTCATTTATGCCATATTTGTAAATATGGCATAAAAATCAGCTTCTGTTTATCAACATCCTCCCCAGCCGACATCTTAGCCTCTCACCGACCCTCTCACCTTGCAGTCAACCGGCAATTGTCCTGCAGTATACAAGTAAAACTCCGGGAGGGGGGGTTACCTTTGGTGAAGTACTGCACTTGGGTTGTTATTAAAATAAGTTAGTTTGTTTACTTCTTAGTTTGATTTTTTTTTTTTTTTTGCTTAGCATGCCAGTGTGTTTCTTTCTTTCTTTGAATTTGTTTGTTTGCTTAAAAGTCTAAGGAATTGACAAAAATGATGTTAAACATCAAGCTTTATTATGAAAATAATTTTGGACCATATTTATTTTGTTGAGCAGCAATTCTATTACTTGTTGGCAATTGTGTTTCCCCCTTTCTTTCTTTTTCTTTTTCTTTTTTGTTTGTATGTCATGTTTTTGTTTGTTTGTTTGTCTGATGGGTTGTTTGTTTGTTGATGCATTTTTTATTCTTGGTTTGGTTTTATTTTGTTCAAAGTTGGTATGCTAAGTAGTGAAGTTTAAAGGGGACGAAAACAAAGCAAAAGTAGAAGTTCTCCATAGACCCATGTACAAAGTCAACATTTGGAGACGAAAGGGGCGACGGTTTCGTTAGGGGGCTGCCACCCTCTGCCCCACCCCGCTGGTTTCGCCACTTGGTTGTCTTAACCACCTATTCCATACAAATTGTGAGACCCCCTCCTCGGGAGTTCACCTTGCAGTCACCCTGCAACTGTCCTGCATACAGGTACGACCACCGTCCGCTGCCAAAGGCCATTGTTATGGTTAACCAACATCATTAAGTGGACAAAGTGCCATCGGCGAACTACCTGGACAATGTTGCTGGGTTGACACTGAATGGCTGAAGCTGATAGAATGCGTGGAAGGAAAGAGGAAGTGTTCTATAAACGGGTAAGTTGTAAGTGATCTGAGATGGGTTCAATCAATGTTTTAATTAAGAACATCTTAAACAACCTGCCAGACATTTTAATAGTTTTCAGCCCTCCTTGAAAGTGGTAATTTAATCTTTTGATGGTTAACAATCATGATAATGTATGTTGAAGCATCTGATTTCTGTATCCACACCTCGAAAGAGAATGACAAATAACCTAAGATATTCAGATCTGGGATAAACCGTACTAAACTCAGGGATGGGTTCAATCAAAGTTTTAATTAAGAACATCTTTTACAATCTGCCAGACATTTTAATAGTTTTCAGCCCTCCTTGGAAGTGGTAATTTAATCTTTTGGTATTTAACAAAGATGATAATACATGCTGGAGCATCCCATTTCTGTATCCACACCTCGAAAGAGAATGAAAAATAACCTAAGATATTCAGATCTGAGATATACCGTACTACACTCAGGGATGGGTTCAATAAAAGTTTTAATTAAGAACATCTTTTACAACCTGCCAGACATTTTAATAGTTTTCAGCCCTCCTTGAAAGTGATAATTTAATCTTTGGTATTTAACAATCATGATAATGTATGTTGAAGCTTCCGATTTCCTAAAGTCGTATGCCTTCTCCATTCTCCACACTCACACTCCACCCCCAAACGAGAATGAAATATCAGGGAAAAAAGAAAAAGGCCACTGGAATTTATAAGGGCACAAGTCTTTTTGGCTTAATGCATTCAACAGTTAACAGGAGTGAAATTATCATATGATTATTATGATTAGCGATGTTCATATCAATTGTGACAAAAACCCATTTACTCCCCCCATCAAATCCCTCCTCCCCACTCCTGTCCGGGCTCCTGTCACAGTGTTGTGTACAATGATGACTTCGGTATTTGGTTCAACTTTGAGAGAGGAACTGCAGGAGATGTAATAGCAGAACGTGCAAATAAAAAATTTCATTGATTGTAGTTCAGAACGGCACCTGCCTGCACGTGCTATTCCCTCCCTTCCTGCAGTCTGCGGTGAAAACATATTCCAAGAACACATTGAAGATGTACCGACTAAAATCCCTAGAAAACATCATAAGATTTGTCTCAAAATGTTTTTTTTTCTTTCCATGCCTTTGATTTGTATAATTATATGCAAAGGTCTTAAAATACCGAAATTGATTTTTCGACAGATTCACAGTCCTAATGCTTACTTCCAAACACCTGTAAATTACTGATCTTTGAACGCGTTTGTCTTAGCTTCAACCCACTTCATGATAACCTTTGACCATGTTGACGAGCCATAACTTGACTTCTGGGAACTGAGTGAAGTTCAATGAGGTGTAATTTTAATCCTTAATACATGGACTTTGCAAAAGTTTTAAAAAGAGGAAATGACAAGAGGTTACATTTATGGCTGTTCTAGATGAACGGTCACATATGCAGTGCACATTATGTACCGACCAGAGACCTCATTTTATGGTGTACGGTCACATAGTATTAGATTGCACCGCCAAGTGAAAAATGAAACCAGTACAGAACCGGATTACATGATCGGAACCTGCAGAACCGGTATAAGATCTGCTTCAGCACCTCGTTCCATGAGAGGTGGTAGTGGTCTGAGATGGCCGGGATGACGACAGCAGACTGACACTGGGAGGAAGCTGGGCCTTTATTTATCTGGACAAATTGTTTTTATTAGTATCAATCAGAGTTATTATTATCTTATTATAGCCTAGATTGTCATGATTGTGGTTAGGCAGGTACATACCTGGACACTCAGGTAACTTAAGTGTTAAGGCCAGGGTAGATCCAAATAGTAGTTATACAAAACATATTATCGTCATGCTAACAACATTTTTACCTATCTACATTTTTCTAGCTTCGAGAAAATTAAGACCAAATGTTTATGTTTTTAGTTTGTTGTCTTTTTTGAACATTACCTGTGGTAGAAAATAAATATAATGGATGTGTTTATATACCTATGGGAGATTACGTAATCAAAAGATTAAGATGGACAGTTACATATAAGAAGTATTGAGATACAAAGAGATGTAGGCAAAAATATATCTGCTCAACTCACAACGTGTTGTGAGTTTAATCATGTTAATAGATGAAATACAGTGAGACACGCAATATTAAAACAAGAGAAAGCCAGTAATGTAAAGTGAGATAGGCAATTCTATTCTCAATAAGTAGCTGGTTTGAGTTTGCCAATTGTCATTTTGACTTTGTAGAACACGTCAAGATCAACTATATTTTGCATTTACATAAGAACTAATTTATTAAGATATCTTAATTTCGTCAATATGCAAGATAGGTAAATATTTTAATAATTAGGGTGACGATATAAAAGTACTTTTTAGTGATTCTTGTGAACGGAATAGCAAAATAGGTCAACAAATTGTCCAAAATTATGATATTAACATTTTAAATCAGCAATAATTGACACAACTCCTTAACGGACATTTGTTTGTAGATTTCAAAAAGGTTCAAAACTTCATGAGCGCAAGTTTATTAAAGGCTTTCCAGAAATTGTACGGTTTGTTTGTTTATTTGTTTGTTTGTTTTTTGTTGTTGTTGTTTTCGAATGGATCAATATGCAATCTACACATGAGTGCAAATCAAGATGAATGCGGATCTCCATGATCTCCGTAAACGTTGCAGTAGATCCGGATCTGCTTTTTAACACTCTGCGTAAGTTGCTAATCTCAGATCTGGATCTCAGAGATGCGCATGCATCCAAACCTGCGCTGCACCCAATGAAGATTGTCCCAAAGGTGGTTAACAACTGACCATAATCATCATCTGATCATATTCAGCAAAATAATCAATCTCTAGAAATAATTTCATTTGATTAGGCAAAGTAAAAATAACCAGTAGATCGTCCGGACTTTTCCGAAAAGTTGGTGAGGGAGGCCCTTATTATTTATTATTTTTCCAAGATGGTCGGTCGCCATGTCCAAGATGGCCACCATAACATATTTGAAGATGATATTATAGTATTTTATAGGTTATTATGTGCAATGAGGATCCTGTCTACTTGTCAATACAAATTAAAAAGTGTTTTGTTGATTTTTTGTTTTGTTTGGGGGATTTTTGAAAACTGAATAACAAATAACAAAAAATGGTGTGTCGTCCAAAATCGGAGAGAAAGGGGACGATCAACTTGTTATTTGTGTTACTTGGCCTTAGGGACTCACACCAGTTGTGAGTCTACATCAGCCTTAACATAAACCTAGGCAAATATTAGAACGAAACATCGTGGAAGAAGTGATATTAGAACTATTACTTCCAATAATCGGATATGGTTGGGGAGGTTGGTTATTGTTGGAAATAGGAAACCAAAGCCGGGAAAATTGTACTTATTAGTGTCAACCCATGTTTTTATTAGATTACTTGTCTTATTACATAAGATGTCGGTTTTTCGTAAGCATTTTTTAACTATTTTTAAGGCCTTTAAATAAAACGGATTTGTGGGGGGCATTTGTTTCAAATTACTAGTTGCATTTGTAATATTCTAATAAATCCTTCAGGAAACCAGTTTACCCATTTATGACGGACAATAAACTGGATTGGTTTGGTATTCCGAACTCTATTTGTGATGATTTGGCGCAAGGATGAACCTTGATCAGCCCACATATGCACTATCGCTGCCCGGATCATCTCTCCAAATTTAGCACCGGTTTACACGTGACAATTAACAGTTAGTTCCTTGTCCAAAGGAATTTCAAGCACACTTAGCATTGCCTAATTCGGCAAGATTGCCTTATTAGGCAGTTGGTGCAGACTGACCAGCACCAGTATCTACCACTTCCATCACTGAACATGCTGAATGTGCATTTACAACAACAGGAAAAGCGCATGTCCGATAAGCTTGTAAAGGCAAGTTTAATCATGATTTTCAATATTTATTTTATATAGATCTGACATAATTCTATGATAAATATAACTTTTTTAATAGAAACATTATCATATACTCAAATTGATTTTATTGGACTGGTATTTGAACTAAAACATCTTTAAAGGTGCCCTTAACTTTGACACTTATATCAAAAAAACCTTTTCACGTCAAATATTTAGACTAGCATATTTAATATCATACAATGTAAACCACCATTTCTCCTTTTCTGTCCCATACCTCCTGTAAGGAAAAAGTAAAACATTTATTTCATCCGGAGGCGTTGTCTTTTTAAAAGACAGTTCTTGTCTTATTTAAACTAAAATAGTAGATAGTAAGTAGTAAATGTGACCGTCCAGCCCGTATGAGCAGTAAATGCCAAAAACTTCATTTTGCGCTACAGGTGAAAATACATGTCAAGGTCATAATTTGACGATTTTTTTTTGACAGATTCACAATCTTAGTGCTTACTACAAAATAGCAGCAAAGTTTCAGTTCAAGAAAATCATATGAAATGTGAAATAAATTGACATATTCTTAAGACGATCAACGGAAAATACAGGGCTTACTAATCTTTGAACACGTTTATCTCAGTTATACGTTTTACTCCCTGACAATCTTTGACGGACTATAACTTGACTTCTAGAAATCGTGTAAAGTTCATTAAGGTGTCATTTTAACCCTTAAAGGATGGTCTTTGCAAATAATTAAAAAAGTGAAAATGACAAGAGCTGGCATTTACTGCTGTTTTGGGGTGGACGGTCACAAATAGTAATAAAACAGTCGGATGGTGTTAGAAGGTTACATGGAGAAGTTAAAATGAGATGGTACACTCTAAAAATTATTTTACTCTTTGTTGAGTAAAAAGGTCACAGCTCATTGTTGAGTAAAATCTTACTCAACATTGAGTAAAATCTTACTCGGTTAAGTCAATATTACTCAATGTTGAGCACATCTTACTCAACGTTGAGCAAAGTTTACCCAACGTTGAGTAAAGTTTATCCAACGTTGCGTAAGATTTTACTCAACAAAATGAGCTGTGACCGTTGAGTAAGTTTTTACTCAACAAGAGTAAGATAATTTTAAGAGTGTATATATAAGAAAGTTCTCCTTTTAATAAATACCAATCAACCCACATCTGTCAAAAAACACGAAATCATGACCACATTTGATCGAAATAATTCACCTGTACCATTAGTTTAGTCAAAGTGACATCATCGTTGTATCATGATATCATGATGACGTCATAGATGTGCTTTGATGAAGTCATTTAGATGTCATGATGACGTCATAGAGATGTCATGATGTCATGATGAAGTTAGAGATGTCATGACATAATAGTGACATCATTAGTGTTGTCAAAGTGACATCGTTTAACACCATGATCCTTTTTCGAAAATGACAAATTATACTCTATAACACTACTATTTACATGGTAAGGGTATACGGTATACTGAAGATTGAAGTTTATTATATTGAAATAATGAAAATAACTCAGGTGACACTTTGTAGAAACAATAGAAACATTATATCTACATAGGAATATTATTTATAATGACACCTGCAACATTGGGTCAATTGTGTCTGATTTGATTGATGTAGGAATCTTCTCGCTCGAAGACAAAGTTTCCATTTACCCCCTTCTCAACCTTTATGTTTCATTGACAAATTTAACCAAGAAAATAGGACTATATAAAATTATAACTAGCATATTAGGAAATCGTCTCAATTGTTTTACGCAAGCTTCAATTCTACACTTTCAACACGTGGTGTGTGTCACAACTGATTTGATATCATCTCGTCCTTATGAACTGACGGAAGATGATCATGATGATTGGAAGTCTTGTCGTTACCATCTTTACTCACAGAAAACAAGGCCTCGGCAAATCTGCACTTTATACATCACGTGCTTCTTATCACACCAATGAATCACCATTGCACCGAGTCAATGCAGATAAATGTACATCATCAACTGTGACATAATATTTCCCGCCATGGTAAAAAGGATTCAGTTGTCGGCTCCTACATGTTGCACATTGTAGCATATCTGATGTGATGTATGTGTGCTATATAATAAGCAGCATGTATATAGCTGACAACTACATCATTTTGCGACGACGGGACAAGTATATATGTAAAAGAATTGAGCTCAAAACATACTGATACTGGACCTCCAAGACTAAAGAACATAATCCGTCTTTAAAGGTACCCGATGAGCTATCGTGTCCATAGTGAGCTCAGACCAATGGATATAAATTTGCTGAAGTTAGCAGCTAGCTACCTTTTACTTTACTACGGTGCTTTAAAAAGTAAAATTGTGGACCCTGGAAAAATTGAGTACAATTTTAGTACAACTTTACATGCTTAAGGTGCACATTTGGAACAGTATTCTGGTAAAATTTTAGTACAATTGAATTGAACATGTACTAAGATTTTACTATAGAGTGTTGTTCTAGTGCACCTTATGTTGTACTAAAATTGTACTCGATTTTTCCAGGGGAATCATATAATCTTTTACAGCATTGTGTACAGTGCGTCCATCTCATCTCTCAGTATTAGCATAGATTAAGATCCATCAACTTATGGGAGTTCCCTTGGATAATCCGTGGATTTTAGGCAGTCTCCTTCTAAAGTACAATATTCCTCTAAATATTGGTTATGTTGATGAGAAAAAATATTTATTAATAGAGTAGTCTTTTCATTATGGTATTTCCACACAAAAATTATATTGTGGATGAGAAACAGGACTAGCCTCGACAAATCTTTTCCTTCTGTCAACTCAACGTATTATGTAATTGTCTTACACAAGTATTACACCCATGGCCGCAGTTTCAATTTGCCATCTAATATGATAGCTGAAATAAGGACATATTTGTCTAGAAAGGAACATTTTAATCAGTTACTGTCACTTAGTTGTCACACGGATTTTAGAATGAATAGTAAGGTCTTGTTTTTGTCATTAACCACATCGTACCTGTGCAGTATCAGCATTAGATTTAGTGTCATACGCGATGAAGTCCTTGCTAAGGAGCCTTGTATAAATTGTCAGATTTGTTGAAATCTAAATTAATACTTATGCATACATAATTTATCATAAGAGGGATAATCACACCAAGATGCATGGTTTAAACATACTTTCAGCGCCAGTGAGAAAGTCACATACCTAGAATTTTCGACACGTAACACTGGTCCTCATCAGAAGAAAGTCGGCAGACTGAGTTTCAGTGCAGTGAAGCACCGAGATCTGGGGTACCAACGTATTTTATACAGTATGTTTAGGTCCAAAATCTTATTTCATTATCCTTTTTATGTGGAACGCATATCGAGAAATACGCTCCTGTTTCAAAGAGGTAAAGAAGTATCCTCTGGGAAATCCAAGGCCAAGCAACCATAACGGAGAAGTGCTTGACAAATATTATTTACAGCTTCTTGACATCTACAAACTGATGGTTTACTCAGAATCTGTCGATATGAATCGGACGACGCCCAACGATGCGCAGTTTTTACCCGCGCTATTCCTTGTGCATAGCGCGTGTAAAGACTGCGCATCGATTGGCATCGATCGATGCATATCGTCAAGACTCTGACTAAACCATAAATCTCCCTTGAAGTCCTGTCACACAACGGCGTATACGTAGAACCAAACGTATACGCCTAACGTCTATTATCCCACTGTCACGGTTGTTTTAGAAAATACATTGTTGTTCGTCATATGTTCGTTAGAAGTACTTTCAATACATTATCCATACGATTGCCCCCCCCCCCCCCGGCTGTCCCCGTTTGGCAAACGTTGATTATGTGCAACGTTTGTGCGTTATACGTAAAAACTTACGTACATTAAGACTCTATATTATGGTGATGTATGACAGAGCCTGTAGCATGTTTAGTAGAATGACTATCGCCAGTGATGACATTGCCATCCTTGTTCACGATAATTGCAATTACCTATCACTTGATGTCCAGCCCTGCTAATTATCAACCTGGACATGAAACAGCAACAACATCCACCATCATATCCAACACTATCCCCGACAAAATTAACAAAGAATGCTTTATGACACATCATTAATGAAGAACAGTGTCACATTGACAAAGATCAGTGTTAACCCACTGAATACTACCTCCATACAACGACAGTCCTGATTGGTTCTTATTTATGTTGAACACTAAATGCATGTTCCTATAGCCTATCAGAAAACGGCTTTTAGAAGCTGTATCAAGATGTTACATGGATGTGGACCTGTTTTCTTTAAAAAATACCTATTGGCTAAATGAATAAGAGAACATTCACTTTGACCAATCAGGATGTCTCTTTTAAGGGTTAAATATTGATAGAGATCAGTGTTCAAGATACATTGTCCATCAGTAAACTGTCTTTGATTTTTATCCAACTCTGTGTTATGTTCAAAATTATGGTTACAAGATATAAGGTCAGCATGTTTATATGGATCGCATTTATTCCAGATAATTGTATACCTTGAGCTTGAGCATGTTGAGTCACCTACATCTTTTCATAATTTCATTATTTTCCCCAGTACTGATTTTCCTCAGGCGTTCAACCCAAATTTAACACCTTTTAATACACTTCTTTGTCTTAAATATCTCTCTCGTATGATGATCCTCACGATTTGAACCAACACTTCTCGTATCATATTATTGTCTGCTAATGATTCCATGTTCATATTGATCTTCATGTTTTTGCAACAAAACATTTTATCGTGACGTAATACTGACGTATGATTTAAAATGGTCATATAATTTATTTTATTTGAATGGTTTCTCGCCGGTGCTAAACGTAAAATATCAAATCAAATCAAGAGAGGCAAAATCTTAAAAAATATATATAAATCTATAAAAACGCATCATTTTTATATGTGCGCGTTACATCAAAAGGTACATATTGGGTCCAAAATCAAAATTGAGTTTTTGGTATCACTGGGAAGCCTGTTTAATCAGCTTTAAAATGATACCAAAATTAAAGGCATCGGCCATTCGGTGACCGAGCTATGACAAATTAAAGAATGACAACATTGACGGATTTAAAAAGCACACTTCTGAGAAAAACGCGTTTGAAAATCATGAAAATTTTAAACTCAAGATATTGCTGGTTTTCAAAGGAACTATTCAAAACTCCATAGCAACCAGCACTTTTACTTGCCCGATTGACACCAAATTTCAATCGATCAATCGAGCATTGAGAACCAACAGGAGGTATTTGCACGGCAACAATTCTAGAACAAAAGGTTTCAAGACCTAATGTTGCATTCAAGATGCATGATCGTATACATGTGCATCAAATTGTTCATCAAGAAAGATTCATTAGGTCTTAAATTATTTTATTTTCGTGATGGTTGAAATACACAAACGACCTTGTGGCTCTCAATCCTTGCAATTTATTTGAGGTGAATAATTCAGATCAAACCAAGAATATCAAAGTAGAAAGAACGCATCCTTGAAAAACACCTCTCCTATATCAGTACACATAAAACATCATTATGATCACAAATATCTCAGTCACTCATCACATTTCTAAGAAAACTTCAATGTCAAGCTAAGCCTTCTCATTGTTCTGGTGCCTTCAAATGTGGGCCAAATGCTTCTCAATAACTGTCGGAAATGTGTAGCTGATCTCGTTTTCCATGTTTTTACCCCACTCCCTTAAAACACCCTTATTGTGGATTTAAACGTTTCCTGATATTATTCCATTCTGACAGCTTGATCGTATCTCAGATACTTGTGCCCTTTTTGCATGTTTTGCCCTATGGTTTGTACGAGCATCGCTTTCTTTATATTCAGGGCTGGCTGGACACTGTTAGTTTTCCGCATTAGCAAGTCCGGCAGGTAACTTACAAAAGTTACCCGCCCTATAATAAACTTACCTTCCCGAATTTTTAACAATGTAAAAACAAAACACCATTATCTACTACAAATGTCGCAAAATTTGGACGTTTATTCACAAAACAAGAGCTATTTTTGTATATGTTTAACTCTAATTTAGACAAATATGTATTTGGATGCATGGGTTTCCTTTTCTTGAAAATTTGAGTTTTTATCCCATACAACAAACTGATTTTGTGTCCAGTGATGATACCTATGATCCATAGAACCAATATAGATAGGACACATTCTAATAATTAGGGTATGTACCCTTGGTAATTAGTTATACGTTTTATTCCTTTATGATCTATGGAAGGCGGACTTGGAGTCCAGGAGGACTAAAGTTTTTTTATACACCGGTCCGAGGTTCGAATCGCACAGTTGACTACATACAAGTTTGGAATTCTGATATGATAAATGATAATAGTTTAGGGTTACTTATCAACCATCTAGACTGTAATACCTTTATTTGTCGATGGTTGAGTCAGTTAACGAAAACATTTCTCCAACAGAGGAACGGTTACTCACAGTGAGGCCTGACTATCCTTAGGTCTCACTGGTATAAGTCCTTTCCTCCATAAGTTGTTTTGTGGGTATTTGACTGTCATGACTGTTGTATTAATTGTTGTACTTTTATGTGTTTTATAAATTACAATACCCGCTTACATTTTTTGAAGAAACAGTGTATCCCCGATAATTATGTACTTTTTTTCTTCAAAATATGAGCGAATAGGACCGGGGTGCAGTTACATGAAGGTATTAACAAGATTAAGGCTGAGGAGACCCATATATCTAGCATATTTATAATCATGATAATAGTCTTTTCTTTGCAACCTAATGCTCAAATCAGTTGCATAAACCATATAGAAATATACATTTCTACTTCGTGCTGAACATGCTGGTCCGTTTTTGGTTGTTTTTTTGGCAAGAAAAATTCCAAAAACTGTATTTTGGCCAAAACATTTCCAGATAGCTTTCCTATAGCTTGTTTCAGATGCGAAATACTCTGGTCTTTTAGTGTTTCTCAAGATGCATTTGTGAAAACATTCATCAGAATATGTAAATTGCATGCAATGTTAAAAAAGAATATAAAAATTTGGATTTTTGGAAGCAAGTTAGAATATTGTTCTTATAGCTTATTGGCATACAAACCTAGATGTCAAGTCCATCCGTGAAACATAAACCCTGCCCTGGATCGATACATCCCAGCGAAACATCTATCAATACCTCCCACGACTATACGTGCTTTATCATCGCCCAGGTTTTGCGTTTTTCTCTCCTTTGCCGTGATTTCTGTCACCATAGACATATGACTCATGATAGTGTTAAGGTTTAAACAAGGTGACAGTGAAAGATAATAATTGCTTGAGATGACTTCACTTGTTCCACTTGTTTGATTGCTAACTATCAGCAACTTAGACAAAACCCAATCTGTCAAATTTCCAACAAGAAATCATCGCAACGGCATTTATCATTTTGTGACCTTTAAAATGGTCTCCACCATCGCACCACTTGCGTGGTCAGCTTTATAACTTTAATTTCAAAATGTGTAACAAATATGTGACCCATCATATCAAAAGGTACCTTAAGGGTCCCAAAATGAAAATTGATTTTTTGGTCTCATCGGAAAGATTATATTTTAAGCTTTAAAATGACACCTTGCTTTTGGTTATTAGATATTCGATTTTAAAGTTACATCCAAATTGGTAAACGGCATCGAGCTGATTCAGAAAACTATAGTTCTGAGAAAATTTAGTTTCAAAGTTTCTGTACTGGTAAAACTTGAATGGAGAAAGGATTTTTATCTTGGTTTTTAAAACATTTGCCTTACGTTTTGGATAATTAATATGATAGAATACACTTCAAATGTAACGTTTCTGATGAAATTAGAAATTCGACCTTGGACGTGATTTTTGACTATGCTCAGCTTCAATGGCCTGTATCTCGTAATTTACTATGCCGACCTTAAGGTACCTTTAGATATGACGAGTCACATATACATCTGTCAAATCAGCCAATGGATTTGTATGAATTCATGTTTTTCTAGCACAAAGATACAGTCTACAGTAAACTAAATCTACAGTAAACTTGTGTTAAAGAGTAATCCAGATTAAGCAGCTTGAGCCCGTATCGTTGATCTCTTATGATTCTATTTTCAGCCCGTATGCTAAATTTAACCCACCTGTTTTAACTGATTCACAAAGTGCATGATCAGATCTGGGTCTACCTGTACCTGTCCAAAATGTTTAAAGGTAAATTCATGAAAAATCTTTGGTGAAGCATCATTGTGTACAAAGATTTTTCCTTTTCAATTTAATACAAATAATTATAGAGTGCCTGTAATATGCACATCAAGAGCACGCCTTTTATTCAGTGAATTTGTTTTAGGGAATAATTAATATTCGACATTGCACGACACAGGACCTGTAATTCATTGAAAATAAAAGCTAAGGATCTGCACCTGAGAAGCACCAAAGGATGAGTACCAAATTAAATAGGAACAGCACCAAAGGATAAGTACCAAAATAAGAACAGCACCAAAGGATAAGTACCAAAATAAGAACAGCACCAAAGGATAAGTACCAAAATAAGAACAGCACCAAA
>JXSR01S024451.1:16846-32166 GCA_000969725.1 Ophiothrix spiculata
AACTGTGTTATAGATCGATGCATATTGGACCAATTTTATATACTTCTTTAAGCTTTTGTTATTCAGGGTAGCTCCTTCAGTGACAAAGTGCATTTATTCTATGAGGCCTTGAATAATATATAAATATAATAGCAATTTGAGAGTGAATTTGTAAATATGTAAACAATATTCACAATGAAAGAATGGTAGACTGATTCAGATAGTAGTATAATTTTAGGGAAAATATTTGTTACTATCAATACCACATTGACACCTACCAATTGTCATTAATTGATGAAAATATACAAGTGTTCTGACCTAATGAATATCAAATAAGTTCATTCCAGCAAATAAGCAACAGTGTGACAATAAATCAGCTTGAATATTCGAGAAATGTTAAATTTTCACTCACAAATATTCTTCATTATATAATTCCTCTTGTATTTTCCAACAGTCCACACAAAGACGTCATCCAGAGGGTCGCCTACCTGAAGAATACGTCTCGTTACATAGCTATCAGTAAAGAGGGCGGTATATCGACTTGGGATATGCAACTTCATTTACAAAAGTCTATCAAGGTACTATAATGATAAATGAATGAAAATAAACCTGATTGATGTAAATGAATTATAGTGTTTAAATAATGAATTTTTGAAGGTGCACCCACAAATTAGCTGGTTTAGGTTTTTTTTTTTTTTTTTAGTTGTGATGTCATCCCGAAGTCACATAAACTGCAATAAATTTCAAGTGCAAACTGTAGATACTAGATGAACTCCTCGTTTCAGTTGTGTATCTTGCATTGCCACTATTGTTGCACAATTGTGTGACCATTGCTTACTCTGGTCGTTTTTGTATTTGGACAAAGGCGATTTTCCTAGCTATGTGGATTGTGATTTTTGATGTTTTGTACAGTTAGGGTTAAAAATTCCCCAATATGTTTCTTTTGTTTTAACAGCAAGTCACTAATGACTCCGTGAAGCCAAGAGACATGTGGGTGACGACATTTGTTGTACTTCAAAACCTGAACAAGATTGCTCTGTCATTCACCAGCAAAGAAATAGGTAAGAGTTGAAAAGTGAGATTTGGATTTTCATGCCAGACTAATCCAATATCAAACCAATACCAGGAAAGGGAGGTATGCAGACCTATGCCGAGAAGCAGCAAATAACCTTGCCAAGCATCTTCCCATGCAGTTAGGTAATTTTTCTCTTCATGCTGTCATGATTGCTTGGATTTCCCTTTGGGTTCTTTTTTTTCCCTCTCTGCAGTGAGGTATTTTTTCTCCTTGTGCTGTCATGGTTGCTTGGATTTCCCTTTGGGTTCTTCTTTCCCTCCTTGACTTGTAAAAGGCTAACTGCTTTAAATCAGGAGGTGACCCACTATCTTGGTGACAAGTAGTCAGCATTACACTTGTTCAAATCTTGCTCTTAACTTTCAAGCCATCAACAGGCAATCTCCTGAGTACATCAAAGATCTCATTAACATCTATAGACCTGCTCGTTCTTTGCGTTCATGTTCCAAACTTCAGCTTTTGATTCCTAGGTTTTCAACATCATATGGCAAGCGTGCCTTTTCTACAGCTGCTCCCACTTTATGGAATGAATTACCTGTTAACATTCCCCATGCCACCTCCCTCCGTCAGTTTAAGTCTTTGGTTAAAACTCATTTGTTCAATCAATAGGTGGATGCTCATTTGTTGTTGTTATATTAGTTTGTGTATGTAGTGTAAGGTTTTTCTTTGTAAAAGGCAATGAGACCTTTTTTTGGTTTATTGCACTAAAAGCGCCTCTGTATTATTTATTATTATTATTAGTGTTCTGTTGGTAATGCCATGATATGTGTTAATATAAATAAAAAATAAAAATATCTTCACTGTGACAGGTGTTAGTGTTTACTCAAATGTATAGAATGTAAAGAGATTCTTATGCAATTATTGTACTGCGAGATGTCTAGATCAATTGTGGGTAGTTGTGAGTATTTAGTTTCCCTAGAGTGCCAAATAACAATGCAGAAGATGATGTTTAGTTTGAGAAAAAATGCCAATCAAAAGATAATCAATCAATTAATAAATGATACAAGTACTTGCATAACATGCATACCCCATGAAGGAGTCTATTCATACAGGGAACCCACGGCTATACGTGACTGTCTGACCACGGAGCAAGTAGAGTGAAGTTTCTTGCCCAAGGAAGCAAGGAGACAAAAACCTGGACTCACCTTGATGGCATTTTAAGAAATCAGTTTTAAATTAAATAAATCACAATGTTGCATCCAGAGGTTCTTTATTAATTATCTTAGAAAGGAGTTTTTGAAATCATATAGTTCTATGAAAAACATGAAAAGGTGTGCATTTTAATCAATTTTGTCCTTGATTATCGATGAAAATGTGGTCTGTAGGTTAAAACACTTGGGAATTTGCACTCAATCTACAAATAACTTCTGACTGTTGCCCATTACATTTTAATTTTGTTGCAGTGTTCTATGACTTGAGTTCAAAGCTAGAATTCAACATGCAATACAGAGTGTACGGCTTGGATAGTACTCCTCTCAGCATGGACTATTGGTAAGTTTGACCAATAAAGTTTGAAGCGGGGTAGCGCAGCGGTATTGGAGAAGTGGGTTAATGCAGCGGTATTTCCCTCGCTTGCACCAATGGAGTCCCGGGTTCGATTCCCGATCCAGGCGCTGTATGTGCATTTGGTTTTCAGTCCATGCTCGCTTCCGCAGGTTTTTCTCTGGGTCCTCTGGTTTTCCTCCTGCACTAAAACTGAGTATTAAAGAAAGATCTAGGCCCCAATGGAAATAAGCTTCATTAGAGGCTTTCTGTCCTTGGCTATCAGCCTAAAAAACTCACTCACTCAAAATTATGTTGCCCTTAGCAACCAAACCAAGTCAGAAAAATGTTTTAGGAAAGCACCCAATTTGGCTAGGAAAGCACTCAATTTGGCTCAGATGGGATATTTTTTTATAAGAATGGTGAAAAATGCACCCAAAGTTATTTTAAAAAGTAATTTAAAATTTGACTGGCTAACCCAAATCTGTAATAAATTCTATATGAGGGCTACACTGTATTTTTAGTATACAGAGTGAATGGGCTTCAATCATGCTGGGTTAGACGGTATCCTGTTCAGCATGGACTATTGTAAGTATATTGTACACCACAGGAGTCACTGATGTTTTACCAATGAAGTTGCTTACAGGAAATCAGAACTCTTTTCAGTAACTATAGGAAGAGGCACCATATTGGGCCCTGGAGTGGTAGTCATTTTACACCAGCTTGAGAAATAATGTATGTCTGATGGTTATCTAACAAAAGCTATTACAATATGCATGGTCTCAGCCTTAACATGGATGCTCTACTTGCTTTGTATACAGGAGAACTGTTTCATCTAAAGGCATTTGTTTGACCACCACAGGTTAACTATTTCTGAAACTTGTAACCAGAAGCACTGAACTTCTGGAAAACTAGACAAAAAATATGTGATTCAGTTATGTGATTTAAAGATCTTGTGAATGCCAATGTATCTGCAGCTGGAAAGGAGGGTTCCTGGAATCAAACCACTCAACCCAACAACGCCCGTCCAAAGTCTGGGGCAGATGTAGTAGACATCAATAGCTGAAAACATATTTTATTGAATTGAAGCCCATCACCAGCACTGTCCATGTCTATATGAAATGTAATTGATGCAGACCAAACCATGCATCGGTCACACCTTCTCACAGTTTCAATCTCAATTTTCTGTTAGGAAAAATCATGATTTTCGAAGTGAACACAAAAATTGAACTTGAAGGAATATCCTGCTTTCCAAAAATGATGAAATCTGGGATGAATGACATCTAGATTAGCTTTCTTAAGTAATGAATATTCATGCCAATTTGATTAAATAAGTACAATTAAAGGTCAATATCTGCTTGATAATAATGATTATATTTTACTTTATAGGGGTAATCCTCAGAACCCAAATGAAGCCATATTAGTGATGGGCGATACTGCCGGAAATGTCAACGCATTTGTGTTCTCCTCAACAAGTATTGCATTATTTGACAGACCACACCAGAGTAATAGTGATGGGCAAGGTAGGTAAAAAGCAAGCAAAAAAATGTTGGGGTATTAGTGATGGGCAATACTGCTGGAAATGTCAACGCATTTGTGTTCTCCTCAACTAGCATTGCATTTTTTATTTATTTATAACATTCGGCTGTTAGCCAGACTAATCCCAATAGTGCAAATGCATTAAATTCAAGGGACGCCTCCGTGGTGTGAAAGACAGAATAATGGAAAGAATTTTCGATTTTAGATTTATATATTTTTGTTTTAAAGAAGCAAAGCATTATTTGACAGACCACACCAGAGTAATAGTGATGGGCAAGGTAGGTAAAAAGCAAAGCAAAATATGTTGTGTATTAGTGATGGGCGATGATACTGTCATGGTAATAAAAAAAGTGTTGCCGATACTATAATAATGTACGTACAAAAATCAAAAGATATTTTCACTATATTGGCACACTGATCGAAGCCATATCAAAATCAAATTTCACAAATTACCCCTGCAATATCATAAGACTGCCATTTCAAGATGACATTTAGAAACAAGCATGTAAAAGTAACCTGTTCTTTTAACCCGCCCCAAAATGGCATGAATTGTGTGCACTGGGTAGTAGGAAATATATGGCGTGTTTTTAATGAGACTCGTTTGTAATGGTATTGGAAGTGGCACATCACTGGATAGCTTGGACATTCAGCTTTCTGAAAATGAGGATGCATTATCAATTATGCAAATTAGCTCATGAATAATTAATGAGCTTCTTTAAAACAAAAATATATAAATCTAAGTCAGTATTTCGACGAAATTATAAAAACAATTTAATTACATTTTACAACTAATGAATTTTGAGCATGTCCTTGTCTTGTTGTTTTGTCTTTCCTTTAGTTATATGACTTTATTATTTTATGTCATATATTGTTCTGCATATCATTTATTTTGTTTACAAAGGGATGGGCTATTTACAAGCCTTCTTGGCTCTCAAGCCCTTTCCTCCATAATGTTTGTTTCTATTTAGGTGTTAATTGTTTGCTAAATTATGTTTTTAAGATGTCTATTATTTTTGATGTTAAGTGTATTTTATTATGTTTGTTTATGGAAAATAAACTTGAACTTGAACTTGTTTTTCTCACTTTTGTTATTTCAGATCAGATAGTGAATGTTAACTTCAAACATCTCATAAAAGATAAATTCAAGTACTGCAGGCTTGTAAGGCACCAGGACCACAGAGAATGGGCCAGACAAGGTAAGGTCAAAAGGTCATAGGACCGCCAGACAAGGTAAGGTCAAAAGGTCATAGGACCACTGGGGATGGGTCAGACAGAGTAAGGTTAAAGGTCATAGGACCGCGGGCATAGGAACATTTGGAATGGACCAGACAAGGTAATGTCAAAGGTCATAGGACTACTGGGCATGGGTCAGACAGAGTAAGGTTAAAGGTCATAGGACCCCAGGCATAGGACCAGTGGGAATCGGCCAGACAAGGCAAGGTGAGCACGTGTGGTCTAGCGGAAGTCGGCAGGACTCATAAACGTGAGGTTGTGAGTTTGAGCCCAGTTGGTGGCAACGTGTTGTGAACCTGGGCAAATCACTTTATCACACTTGCCTAGCGACCCAAGCCTAATATGGGGAGTTACTAGGAATACTGACATTGAGCGCAGCTGGCTGTATTCTAGTGGTGACGTAATAAATGTAAAGCGCTTTGATCAGTTATGGAAAAGCGCTATAAGCAGGGACATTTAAGGTCATCAGGACCATCAGGAAAGGTCTAGACAGGGTATGATCAAAGGTGACCATAGGAATGGGTCAGAGAAAGTAAGGTCAGAGGTCAGGGCCACAGGAAATGTGTTAGACAAAGGAAGATCATAGAATATTTGATAATTTTTTTAATCAAGTTAATAGAATATGGAAAATATTGAATGGCTGTATGTCATTTGAGCAGCTTAATTTGGTCAAATATAGACAATGGAAAATATGGAAATACCTGATTCAAAACTGATTCAATCAAGAGCTAGACTGGCAGCTGAGTGCTGTTGGAATCTTTTTTATGAGGAGTTGGAAGGTTATTATGTACTGTTCATTCTGATCAAAACGTCAACACATATTATTTTGTATACAATTCAGTTGATACAGATCTCAGGTTGTTTGTCTAGCTACTAGCTACCAGGCTAATTTTGAGGGCCGCATATCCTGTACCGCCTATTTGCTACCAAGCTTCTAGGCAAATACATTTATTTGTTGTAAGATTGTGTTCAAAATACAGAAGGTTCAGAAAACTTTCACCATCTTAGCTGTTAACTTGATCACAAGTGACTTGGTCCACTGCTTCTCCTGAAAAACTGGTGAAAATTTAAATCGTGCATAAGTTTCTGGATTTGTCACAAAAAATCTTCTACATAGCTACCAAGCTTGTTTATAAAACTGAATCCAAGGTATATTAACTCTGATCCCAAGTTCCTTAATAATGTGCTTTCTTATTGCAGTGAAGTATGCTCAGCATCTCGACTGTTTCATCTCATGTTCAACGACAACTCGTAACGCCATGGTGCTCGGTTGGATTGAAAAGGCTAGACAACGCATGAAAACGTAAGTTGACATGACAACTCATGAAAACGTAAGTTGACATGACAACGCATGAAAAAGTAGTTGACATGACAACGCATGAAAATGCAAGTTGTTATGAGAAAGCGGGTCAGCATTGCCTTGGGGAAGCATATGGTAAATTTGTCTTTCAATTGAGTACAAAATTTAACAGAAAAGGAAAATAGTCACGTGTTGCTGGGTGTTCATTTCCTTTTCCAGCTTTTCTCTTTTAATTTCAGCCTTTTAAAAAATGTTTTTGCATTTTCAATATTTTCATTTTTTTATACTAGGTTTTCTTTAAAAGAAGTCACCCCTTACGGTGCATTCAGAGTCCAGCGATCTCACCACTGCGACATCGCTCGATAGGCAATATTTACACATTCTACGAAAAGTGCAGTTTAAATTTCAAGAAATTTCGAGTTGGCTACAAAATGTTTTCTTAATTAGAATAAAATGGTTAGAGGATTGCCATGATCAAGAAGGCCACCCTAACAGAAAGGAATTTTGGAACTTTTGGAAGTCATTTATTTTGTTTGCTGGCAGCTCTTGACCAGAAAGTCTCTATCTTTCACCCATCACGTGAGGTGTTGACAGTTTTGAGTCAACTGTTTTTTCTGTAAGATTATTATCAAAAAATGATATGCTCATGACTCTTGGATCATAAATTACTCTAATTATTATGTTTCTCTCAAATGTGTTCTTATTTTAAAAATCCGAATCTGATTTTCACACTATAATGACTTTACTTTCCATTGTGTGTTTTAGGAGTGGATTCAATATTGCACAGGGTGTTAATGCCTTTGACTATCATGATACTCTAAATCTTATAGGTGAGTTTTTTATTAAGATAATTCAAATTATCTGTTGTTCTGTCATAAAAACAGGGACACGCTCATGGCTTAGTGGCAGTGTTCCCACTAAGGATTTTGACTTTGCGCCGAAGCGACATATAGGATGAAAAATACATCTCGCCATTGCCAATTTCGGAATGAGAGTATTTTTGAATATAATATGAAAAAAAACTGAAAAAAGTGAACGTTGTGTATAACCAAAACCCTATTTTAGACTTTTCGTTTTTTTGACCTCTTGCGCCATTTTTCTAGCTTCTGCGCCAATTTCGCGACATACAGGCTTACCAGGAACACTGCTTAGTGGTATAAGTCCCCGACTTAAATCATCAGGAATTGGGCAGTTAGATGGACGTTAAATGTGCATGTATAAAAAAAGTTCCTCGCCTTGTCAAAGATAGCGCTCTTAACTCTAATGAAGACCTTGCAATATATAGATACAGATGTGGTTCACCTATGTAGGGGTAGGCGAGTGTGACATCATATGATACTATACTCTATAAACCTTGAAGTATGCAACAAACAATCAGACTCTGTTATGAGATCCATAGCATATCCCTTGTATTCTACAACACTGTGAATTGATGGTTTTGTATTGTGTAAGAGACTGGTAATGATTGATTAGGATTGATTAAGACAAAATCTCTGCTCATTAATATTTTCCTACATAAATTCTTCATGATGTTGGTATTATTTTAGGCTAATTTTGTAGCTAACGAATGGGCACACATAGAGCATAAGTTCATTTGAATATTCAGCAACATTTGGAACATTGTTATGAATTGAGAAATACAGACTAATTTACTTCCCTGTATGATCATATTGGCTTATGTGCATTAATCGGCTGCTTGTTGCATACTTCAAGATTTACAGAGTTTAGATGAATATCACCACAATATTGCTTTGGTATCATGCCAGATGCATTCAAATAGACTTATGTGGTAGCGGCACATTTTCATTGATGCTAACAATGCAGTTTCGTCAAGGCGATTAAATTATGTACAACTTGTGGCACACTGCTGAATTAATAATATGGCCATGCTGCAATAGAAATTAGAATTAAAAGACTTTAGAATTTACATTGTAATCATTCTGGTGATGTTGCGATTAAATGTAATGAATGAAAATTTACTGAGCGTCAATGCTCAGTATAAACAGCCCTAATAAACACGTTTGTTGACAGAAAATGAATTGCTTTTGTCTTGTTGCATATATCGGCCTTTTAAAGCAACAGGGAATTTGTTAAAGACATTTCTGGAGTACCCTTTATTCTCATATTTCCAAAGTTAGCCATGACTTGGCTATAGGCAAAATATACATACAGTTATTGGACAATGTGAACAAAAATCCATTGTAGAGGTTGTAATTACAAAAAAAAAGGGCCCTGCAATCTGGATTTCTGTTTATTTTGTCCAATAAATTATTGTTTGGCCTATAGTAACACATACTTCTCGTGCTTTTGTATGCATATAAATAGTAAAGAGAGAGACAAAGAAGGTATTTATGTTTCTTTCTTGCTGTTTTACAATACTTTGTTTACTTTTTGTTCCGTGTATCATAGCTACTGCTGGTGTGAGTAATCATGTGTGTCTGTGGAATCCATACGTGGTATCTAAGCCAGTAGGGGTAAGTTTCCTCATTTTTTCTCAGTTTAGTTTTCAAATGAAAAATGTCAACATGTACACATCCCATATGTGTCTGATTGTCGAGTCTACATCTAGTATCATATCAGCATGATCAATGCCGTAATAACATTGAATGGTAATTGTTCCTAGGAAAATAGCATTAATAAATTACATGTTCTATTTTTGTGTTTTCATAGACCCTATGCCGGCTAAGGTCAATATGTCTTTGCATACATACAATCCTTACATTTATTCTTGTGAAGTCAAATATGGCAGACTTTAGCAAATCATAAATTTGCATCAACATTTCTTTCTTTTCGTTAGCTTCTACGAGATCAAATGACCCTCATTGTGCATGTACAGTTTAATTTTACATTTTCTCTATATTTTTTAGCTTCTGCGAGGCCACATGGCGCCTGTCATGCATGTGCAATTCAATTACGGCCGAGGACAACTCATCAGCTTCTCTAAAGACAAGGTGCTAAGAATATGGGACGTACAACTCCAAGTGTGTCTTCAACGAATGGCTGGAATGTTTCCTAAAGGACCGGAATGTGAGTAGAATATTATATATTATGGGGTGATTTGGGGCTGAGTAGATCATTCAGGCATGATTATCCTTATGTTTTTGCCTGAATTCAGGCAAAAATGCTTGGATCTTCACTGTACAAAAGTATTGGGAAATTCACATTTTCAGGCAATTTCAGGCAAATTCAGGCAAAATTACAAAAAGCCATAACCATCCCTGATCATTATAGGGTGATTTGGGGCTGATGGACCGGGATGTGAGTAGATAATCAACTCATCAGCTTCTTAAAAGACAACATGCTAAGAATATGGGATGTACAACTCCAAGTATGTCTGCAAAGAATGGCTTGAAAGTTTCCTAAAGGACCGGAATGTGAATGGGTCGTTATAGGGTGATTTGGGGGCTGATGGACCGGGATGTGAGTAGATCATTATAGGGTGATTTGGGGCTGATGGACCAGAATAGATTATCAACTCATCAGCTTTTCTAAAGACAAGATGCTGAGGATATTGGATATACAACTCCAAGTATGTCTACATAGGATGGCTGGAATATATCCATTAATTATTAGACGAAGCCAGAAATTGACTTACGACTTTAGCTTTCGACATCTTTGATGACATCTGATCACAAGTGGATATTGCCACTTGTGATCAAGATGTTATGAGATGTCGAAAGCTAATATCAATTTCTGGCTTTGTCCAATGTAATTAATGGATATTATTTGGAACTTACAAGCCTACAAAATATGCATTTATTTCATGATGGCTGGAAAATTTCATATAGGTTGATATCAGTGTTTCCACCAAGGTTTTTGAGCTTGCACCAATTGGAGCAAGTTTGACTAAGTTTAAGAGGTGCTTGCGCAAAATCATGAGCTGTGGCTGAAAATTGGCTCAATAAAGCTAGAAAAATATCTTTCTAACACATTTTCTGAAGCTTGTTGCGCCAATTTTCACCGCTCCTGCGCTAATGGCGCACCATACGGCCTTAGCGGAAACACTGGTTGATATGATGTGACATTAGAGTGGGGGGGGGGAAGTCTGCTATGAACTAGAGAATTAATTATTGCATAGGTTGTGAAGATGCAGTACTAGTAGATTTTTAGGAATGAATATAAGTTGAAGTGCACTAGACAATATTTCGAATATGTAATAAAAGCTATTCCAAACAATTCACAACTATTCTGGACTCACAATGCATCTTAAGTGGGATGTAACCCGATTTACTGGGTCATCTTCTGATGGAGATGCAAAGGATTGATTGGTCGCATGGTTATCGACAATTTCTTTGATTCAGACTCAGATCCCAAGTATGACCAACCCATCTGTCGATCCATCTCAGCACATTTAGAAGAAGATTAGATCTGGTAATCTCTTTTTTGATACAATCTTCAAATGCATTTGTTACAGTGACCACATCGATGTTCTTCCACGAGGACCGCTCCCGTGTCTTTATGACCTTCAACTACCAGTTTACTTTATTGGAGATGCAACCAGAGGTCAAAGATCGTATCATGAGTCATTTTCATAGACCCTATGCCGGCTAAGGTCAATATGTCTTTGCATACATACAATCCTTACATTTATTCTTGTGAAGTCAAATATGGCAGACTTTAGCTGTCTCCCTGTGATGTTTAGAGTACCAGGGATATCATTGAGGGTTTGAAGTATTTTGTCCAATTTTTTTATTATTATATATATTTAATATCTGAATACAAAGAATACGTTCTAGAACTTTTGTCAGTTTTAACTTGTTTTGTACTTTTATTTAGAGAGTTTTCTAAAACAAGAGCAGAGGTCTGACTTCATTGAGCAGAGTAAAACTTCTTGGTTTTCTGAATTCTATGATTTTAAGCATTATTTTCGGGATATTATGATGAGAAATGATTATTGAATATATGAGATAGCAAATCTGTATGAGATGCTTGTACATGAACATTCCTAGATCAAGTTTAAGAGTGGGTTTAAAAGGATCATATACATTCAAACCATTGGAAAAGTTACAAAGGGTTAAGATGTTGTCATCAGTATTATGGATTTTTGTTGTGGCATGTGTTAATAGTGCATGATATCGGCCACTGGTGCTGTGTAAATACATCCACCACACACTGAATTCCATTTTATGTATTTTATGGAATAAGTTTGTTGAACGTTTAAGAGCCCGTTTCACTATTATTATATAAACATATTTGTATGGGTTGGTTATAAGATTTCTGTCAAAATGTTTCGCTAAAATAGACTCAAAGGCTGAACTTTGAGGTATATTGAGTAATTTAGCACTGCATCTAATGAATTTTATTGGGGAGATCCTCATTAGTAAGAAAAAATCTTTTATCCCATGGCATGCCAGGAGAAGTATCTGCTGTAATCTATTTTGAGATGTGTAACATATTACATTTTACATGTTTTGTTGTTTTTTTAAATTTTTGTAACAGGTATTTTCAGCTTGTCAGAATTCCACAGTCAGTGTGTGGATGTTGGATACAGGTCAAAAGGTCAAACAATTTATGGATTGCCATGGTAACAGTGAAATTACATCATTGGCGATGGATTTAAATGAAACTAGAGTATTCACGGGTAGTACAGATGGCACTGTGAAGGTAAGCCATCAACCTTGCAATGAAACATCGTTCAGGTGTTTGTTCCCAATTTTTCCTTTTCTTCAAGCTGGACAGAATATTCACGGGTAGTACAGATGGCACTGTAAAGGTAAGCCAGCGACCTCACAATGTAACAAGGCAGTAATTGGTCTTTAGATAACTTTTATGCTATAGTATTTTACATCGGAAATGTTTTATCGGACTCAAATATATAGTAAGAATAAAGTGGGTCTCTTCACCCGGGAGCATCAAATTTAGATGCATCTAGATCAAGGTACCTTTCCTAAAGTGCAGGTTGTGTTCACACAGTCTTCTGACAATCTGACTGGGTTATTAGCGGAAATAACGCAACCATGTGTATAAACATGTGCATTCATTTACGCTCGTGTGATCATTTAAGTCCAGTTAAATCTAGATGTGCGAACTGAAGTACAGATTGATTTGTCAGTGTGGAGAACCCCAGTATGTGCTTTTTAGAATACATGCAAACTACTTATTTATACCTTGGAAGTTTCATGCAGAAATGAGTAGATGACTTAACTTAAAGGATCTGGCCTAGATCCTATCCGTGATTTTCTAACTATATATTTTTTCACATGTATCGATAGAACATGATTATACTAGCATATCCTACCAGTAGTTTCCGCTGAATTTGTGTAACAGAGGAAAAAAATGAAATTATTTGCCAGCTGAATTTTTTTCACCGGCGAAAAAAAATGGTTGAAAAGTGTTTCTAGTTTCAAATCTGAAAAAAGATTAAGATTTAGAAAACACAGGATAGTCACACCACCATCACATATAGATATATTGCAAATCAATTCGCTGTCAATTTGAGCCATTTCTGTGTAAATTTTTGTAGTTTTTTGGATTTTACTACACTTTTAAGCTTTAGTTAGAGCATTTCCACAAGTTTTTAATTCTAAGTGGAATCTAGGCTAGTCCCTTTAACCTAAAGACGATCTCTGTGTTAGTTTAGAGGGTGGTGTTACAGAATTTGTTCGTCAGTGGCAGGAAGATTTTGACAAAACGCGCGAGTGGTAACTAAGTGTCTTACCGATAAACACTGAGCAACATGAAAAATACCCCAAAATAGTGTCGAATGCTCCCGACTCAACAGGCATTCAGTGAATACTTTTTACGTGTGTTTTCCTATACTACAAAATGCTGATTTTTCACATATTTGCTACCTGTGAAATTTTTAATATTGGCTGGCTGGTCAATTATGAATGTCAAGTGGATGTCAAATCGAGAAAAAAATTATGGGGTCACCGACTGTATTAAAAAGATAGCGTAAGATGAAATTACATGGGGTAAAATCTAAAAAACAATTTTCATCACCGGAAATGTCGAAATTCGGTTGTATAACATTGAACAGATAAAAAATGTTAATTACATCAAGTAACCTAACGCTCGAGTTTTCAAGTTAGCGTCCATTTAAAGGAAAATGACATCATATAATATATGACCTCATAGCACGCTTAGATGGTCGGTGACCCCCATTTGTTATTGTTGAATTTTGAAGTTTAGACTCTTATCTATTAACTGACAAAAAGTAAACAAAATCTAGAGGTAGGAACTTATAACCGCGATCTTCATTAACCAAATTTACCCTGCTTTTACAAAGAGATACAAAGCACCAAGAACAAAAAACACAATAAAGGTGAAAAATGCAAACAAAGAAAATCAGAAAAACAAAGTCACTGATGATCAGTAGTCTGCAAGACAGTTTTTGTCTCGCCTGAAAATTTTCAGAAAGAGACATAGCAATGCAATTTTCTGTCCGCCCGCCGTCCGCCGTCCGGAGCGTATCTCGAAAACCGCATGCCCTACGTTGATGATATTTGGTGACTGGGTAGACCTGGTGCCGCTCTAGATCCAGCAACATTTTTGTCGCAAAATATGCTAATTAAGTACCTAATTTGCATAATTTATGCGTAAAATGCTTTAAATGGCAATTTTACAAACCGTGCACCCTACATTCATGAAATTTGGTGGGTTGGTGGGGATAGAGCTGCGCTTGTGCCAGCTGCAATTTGAGTGCAAAATATGCTAATTAAGTACCTAATTTGCATAATTTATGCATAAAATGTAGCTTATTTTTCAACTTTGTCCGATTTCAAAGGTTAAGGTCTCAAATTGTTCGTCTTGGACCAGCGATCAAAAGTGTCAATGGTGATCCCGTCGTCCGACCTTTCCCTGGGGGTCAAAGCATACTTGCCAACTGTTCCTCTTTTGGAGGGACGTCCCTCTTTTGACCTAAACTAAATGTCGTAAATCGCTATGATTTTAGTAGGTGTCCCTCTTTTTGCAAATATCTCTACATAGTAATGTATAGGAAATTCAGAAATGTCCCTCTCTTTAAACATTTTCACTCATTTGTCCCTCTTTCTGAAATTAGAATGTTGGCAAGTATGTCAAAGGTCAAAAGAAAGGTCAAATTTTCAACTTTGTCCGATTTCAAAGGTTAAGGTCTCAAATTGTGTGCCTTGGACCAGCGATCAAAAGTGCCAATGGTGACCCCGTTGTATGACCTTTCCCTTGGGATCCACCCCACAACTGAATGATTAAGTAGGCGGTCGATACGCAGGCGAGACTACTGGTTCGCGAACCATCTTGTATCTAGCAGTTGCCTGCTGGACAGAAAACAAGAATGCAGTATGTACATTTCAAAATACATGCAAGCTGCCTCCTTTTACCTTAAGATTCCTGCAGAAATGAGCAGATGATCAGTAGTCTGCAAGACAGTTGTCATTAAGTAGTTGCCTGTCGGACGCAAAAAACAAGAATGCTGTATGTGCATTTCAAAATACATGCAAGCTACTTTACCTTGGAAGATTAATGCAAAAATGAAAATATGGTCAATGCTCTTTCATAACTTAATTAAAGGCAGTATCTGCTATGGTTACATAGCAGATACTAATATATAGTTTGTAAATTTCACATGTTGTTATTAAAAATCTTCTCGTTCGTGGTTTAATTTAAGCTCGATCAAGCTCTCCGCAAATACAACATCTTTCCTCCCCCTTGTCCTGGCTGTGTCTTGTGTTTTATTAAAGGTCAACTTCAATAGGAACCTTACTCTTAGTTGATGAAAAAATATATATTATTTTG